>CAJPEV010006435.1:0-10208 GCA_905338385.1 Darwinula stevensoni
TCTAGGCCTCCTCCACCCATGCTTTATACTTAGTTAGTACATGGCTATAGTCACAAGGTGAAGACTGGGCTTAACGGATGGGTGTACACAGGGTGTACATGGTGTTCACAAGACGTACAATAGCCAAATTTTTCATTCACATACCCCTATAATGAATGGAAACATTGCTGGGGACATTGTTTCATGGCTGGACATTGGCATGAATGGACATCATTATTTTACAATTGTGTTTGGCAAGTTTTCCTGTTATTCTGCATTTGATGAACATCTCTTTGGAGATCTGTTTATGATTGTCCAAAAGTTTTTGATACTCTAAACCATGCTATTCCTAGGCAGAAGTAAGAAATGTCTAGTGTTAATAGAATACCCTTGTGTTTTGAAGATCACTTGAGATGCACTACAATTTACAAGTCTACTAATCTTTCAAGGTCTTAATATTGGAGAAATTGCATGTTTAGGGGGGGGGAAGTTTCCTGGTTTCTTGGGTCCCTTTTCTTCCCTGTTTGTCAATGCATTCAGTGCTGTTCAAGGTTGCTGGAAGGTCATTTTATCTGATGCTAGTTGCCTTTTGTCAATGCAGAGAGATTTCAGTGAGAGCTTAAACTCCAACAGAAGGTTAAAGGCTTCATAATTTTTTGCAGTGTTATCTTTGAATGATGCAAAACTAAAGGTATGAAACCAGAATATCAAGAGCATAAATGATATAAAACTAGTATCTATGTGGCAATGGACACGAATCACCACAAAGCCTCTTGGAATTCATCTTGACAAGAAATATGATATGGTGCACTTGTATGCACATTGTTTATGTGACCTTAGGAACATCTATCTCAACAAATCAACAGCAACTTAAATGTCAAAGTTTGCTTTATTTCAGTATTTTTATTTCATGAACTTGTACATAAATGAAGTGAATTGGAAGGCCTAAATTTTTGAGTTCCATAGTCAATGTCTAAATCCCTTGTAATCTGCCTCCAAAGTAACCAATGTTGCTCAAAGAGTCACTTATCATTTTTTCAAGTGAACATATTTGGACACCCTGTTTCTGAAATTTCAGAAAATATTGTAAACCCTTATGAAATAGAAGCTATTATTTTATGTGGGCCAACCATTACCAGCAGAACTGACATTTGCTCCATTGTACGATATGATAAGTTTGGCTCCTTGGGGACATTGAGGTGGCCTAAAAAAGCTTCCTTTTTGAGGCTTTCTGAAACCCACTTTCGAAATGGTAGATTTGTCTATATCTGTATCTTGTGAAAACACTCGTGAGATTTGTTTGATGATAGCATGATAGATAGTCATGAGGTAGTTCCTTTGAAGTGCAGCAGCTGTCTAAACTTTAATGAGAGATTTCAGCTTTTCCACTCGTTGGGAAGGAACTGTTTCGGCATTGCATGTCCCTTTTGTTGCTTAAAACCCTGCTATTCATGGCTGCATTCTTTACTATGAAGTGCCATATCTTATCTTTCAAAGGAAAGATCACTGCATTAAACTGGCCTTTCTAAAGGCAGGGTTGGAAAAGGAAGAGACAATGTAGGACCGAGTCCACAGCCTGATAGGAAGTTACCGCTATTCTCTTCCCTCTCCAGTTGTTGGTACTTTCTAAACATGCTATTTAAAGTTCAGGACTTTTCACCTGAGGCCTCAAGACCCTACTCAATGAAGAAAATGATGGTGAGAACACAGCACAGAAAGTAGCATATTTGGCATTTAAGGAGGAAGTCTTTTGAGCAGTGCTGAGACTACATCCACTGCATGAGTGAAGTGTTTATTTTCATGACTTTGATGTCTGCCACTTTTCATTCAGATGACTCCGATGCTTCAGGAAAAAAAATTCACTGTTTCCAATGTGATGCATGAAAATTATAATCCTAGAATTTCCAATCTGTTTGTTTCATTAAGCATTCCATGGGTCATCTTTCTTTTTTGCCACCCAAAATATGGCTTTTGTAGGTGACAAGCCAGTCTGGCCTATGCATGGGAGGTCAATGGTCAGGTGGCTTCTTGCCAACTTATTGTCACTAGGAGAGCAAGGCCATTAGTGCTAGTGCTATGATTGACAAAGCCTTTCTCATTATTTGTTCTCTTCAGACTTATTCCTTCAAGGATATGACATCCTTTTTAGAGGTGCGTAGAAGACCAAATAAACATAAATATAACAAATTTGTTAGAATTATACTGGAAAGGTTGAACTACCCTATTGAAAGGTGTGTTTCAATAGGGTAGTTCTGTAGCACCCACGTTCCTTTCCTGATAATCTTTTTGTTCTTTCTTTCCTCTTTTATTAAAGCTTGAATCCATAAGAAGCTCTTCATATAGGTTTTGCAAAGAATATTGAATGAAAGTAAATTTGGAATTGGAATACCTTTACGGTGACTTATTCCAGAATCATTCCATTATGTTTGGAAAGCCCTGCTAAAGCCTACTTCAGTGTTGTCTCAACTTGAGACATCTAGTTAATACTGCACTCAGTCCATGTTTATACAGCTCATATTTGTTTTCAAGAGGCCAACTGTGCCAGCTCAAAAGTGGTCATGGTTTTGGCAAAAAGAAATTAATGGGAAGGGCAAAGCCTGTAAGGCCACTATTCATCCTCTGCAGACCTCAAGCTAAGTCATCTGTGATATAACTCCTGATTTTTTTAATTTTTGATGGCCTCTAGGTTTCCCTGCATGTCTGTGATTTTGTCTCCTGAGTGCTGACAGCACTTGATGTGAATTTTCCAAGAAAAAATTTGACAAAGCAGTTATTTCTTTGGACTTACCAAGAGGCACCCTTGATCTCTGCATTGTGCAATATATTCACATTGTTCCCTATTGCACCAGCTAAAGGCATAAGGCTAAAGTCAGCATTTTGAAGGTGCTCTTTCTGCTTTGCAAATCTGTATTATTTGACTGTGATTGAAGTGCTGAAAGTGTCATCTGTGATCTATATCAATCTTGCCACATTGAAACACACTATTATAAAATGACTTTTCATCATGCCTGATCTACAAGTTCTGTGAGAAATTGTGTACAGTCTCTGCCTTTTAATGTGGTCTATCTGAGGGCATGACATAGAAATCCCATCATGGCAGCTGTTTGGGTGAGATTTTCACAGGTGACATGTTTTCCAACAATCAAGGATATCTTGTCACATGGATCAAGAGATTTGATATCTCGTTTGTTTGATTTTAATTATTGGAAATTTGCATTTGCAGTTGCTGAATCAGCGTCCGCTTGACCCACTGCAGATGGACCCAAGCATCCCTGCCTTTGCAGGTCTCCTTCCCCATCAGCTCCTGATAGGGACACAGAAGGACTGGCTGCGATTGAGAGGCCTTCCATATGAAGCCCAAGTTGGACACATTTTGGACTTTCTGGAAGTGCATGCCAAAAATATTGCCTTTCAAGGTGTCCATCTCGTCTATAATTCAGAGGTTGGTTCTGTGAGCAAGTACCAATAGACTTCATGGCTGTTATTGATACATACTTGAACCTATCTGAGTGGCCTTGGCCCTCATGAATTTATCCTCTTAAGATAACATTCCTCATGTCCTTGCTCTTCATGTGTCTTCACAGGCTGTATTTTTCTTTTGGTTTTTGAAATATCCGTGCTAGCCCAATTGACCAAATAACTTCTACTGTATATTGGGGTGACATGCACCAGATTCGTTCAACTTTTCATTTTCATATTGGGCGTCTATGGGAATAAGTTTATCTCTGTTAAACTGATTCCCATAGGGTACCATTGTGAGATCAGATTAGTTTAGTTAAACACATTCGGAAACAGATGGTGCATGTCGCCCATTATTTTCTAAGTGTGATTTGATATACTGGCATCATAATTATGCATAAATTACTTGCCAAGGACAGAAAAGTCATTGGTATGTGAATGCTTTTATATACCTTCAAATACTTTTTTTAGTTTGTCAATTACCAAACCTTACCCACTTCTTCCTTGCAGCGGAAGCCAAGCGGGGAAGCATTCGTGCGCATGGTGAGTGAGCAAAGTGCATTTGCAGCTGCCAGCGCCTTGCATCACAAGAACATGACTGTGGGGAAGAAAGAGCGCTACATTGAAGTATTCCAGTGCTCTGGGCGGGACATGCAAGTGTGCATCAATGGAGGTTCAGCCGCGAGTCTTCAGTTGGCAGCTGCAGCAGCAGCTGCAGCTGCTGCAGCTGCCATCCCCACCAGTTGTACCCCATCCCCGCCGGCAGCTGCTCCTGCTCCACCCGCTCCCCCACCTCACCCGCCCACTTCAGGAGCCCTTCTTTCCCCTGGTATGTTGTCTGCATTTCCGTTTTCGCATTTGCCCGCTGCTGCCACGGTTCCGAATTCAGCTGCAATGGCTGCCGCAGCTGCTGCTTATGGGTTGTCTTTGCTTGGGTTCCCGTCGGTTGGGTATCTGCCCCAACCGACTGTGGCTCCCCAGGTCCTGGCTCCACCCTTTCGGCATCCTCTCTTGCCGTTTGGGTTGCTTGCATCACCAGCAACAGCATCCCTGGCAACCAATGTGCTCCCAAAACGTTCTTATGACCAGGCTTTTGCCGGTTCTCCGTATCAGCAGCCAGAGGCCAAACGGGCCCTGATGTTACATCCTGTCGACATGAAGCATGAGACTATGGGCACCAAAGAAAATTATGCTCAGTAAATGGGGTTGTTGGAGGGTGCGCATGATGGGAGTGGCACCTGTCCTTCCATGTCTGTGATGTCTTTGCAATACATTCCCGAATTCACCTGGGTTCTGTCAGAGGTTTCTGTTATTTCTTTTCTTTTTTTCTTTCTGGGGTTACCTATTTTGCTCCTCATCATGTGCTCAAACCATTCCCACCCATATATTTTGGTACTGAAGTGAATTTATTGTTATGCTTGCAAGTCTGTCTGCAATATTCCAGTCTCTGGATTCAGAAACCATTGTGCTGAAGACCAACGGCTGGCATGCAGCATTGTATCAGTAAGAGACTGCTTTTGGGAATTCAGACTTGCATGCTGTGATCTGGTCATCGAAGTGTGTATGAATGAGTGCAACTGGAAGTCATTCTCATCCCTCTTTCTGCAAGTCAGGGATTCCTTCCACTCCCCATATCCTTGGCTTTACACAGACAATTGGACATTCCAGTAGAGATAATTGATCATCTTTTTGTTCCCTTGTACAGGAATTTTTTTTACAGTCTGCACATGGTGTAGGTGCCAAGCATTTCCCATGACCATGTTTCAATTGCATAGAAATGTGGCAGAAGGTCTTAACAGGGTGTGCCAAATCTCATTTCATGCATAGGAGTTTACCTATGGTTTTTCTTAGATACATATGACCTCTCTTGCTTTTATGAGTTCAGATAGACTGGATTTAGTTGTAATGGTGGTTCATTCTGTAAAATTGTGTATCTTGCTCCATGACAGTGTGAGTGGATCTCACCTTCAGCTGTTATTCTTCTTGGTGTCAATCAGTATTTACCATGCAGTACACCACCACCCACCTATATTCTGTCACTTGATATCTATTTCTGCCAGACATGTTCTGGTGCTCCACCAAATTCACTAGAGCAATCTAGAGCATGTGCCTCAGCCAAATACTGTAGTTGTATGTAGACAACAATAATTATATACAGTATGTGTACCACAGATTACCTGTAATTGGAAGCATATTGGTTTCCTTCTTTTGCAGACAATCATACCAAGGGGGCCTTCATATATTTAAAATTAGCTTGGAATCCTAGTTTTGAGTGTAGCCTTTTGAGTGTGATATGAAATAACAGGTGCTGAGGGAATCAAGGCAAGAGGCATTATTTACTATCTTGTTGTTTTTAAGATATCTAAAGGGAATTCTTTTTGAAGCCTCTTGATCTGTGCCCTCATCCCCTTAGATTTCTTGTCTTGGAGGTGCTCAATTTATTCAGATGCAGTCCACACTCTATTGCAGCAAGCTAAGTTTGAAAATTGTTTGCACATTGTTATTGCAGTAGCCATTTCTCCCCATTCAACATTCCAAAAATATTTCCATCTCAATGAAAACAGTATCAATCAATGTTGATCCTGTCAAATTTATTGGCCTCGAATTGAATTTTGTCCTTGTGATAGGGTGAGAGCACCCTCGTGCCAATGCGATTCCCGCCAGTTGTGTTCGCTGTAAAGTCCTTGTGATATGTTGAGTATGTGCCTTTCAGAGAAAAGAACAGATACCAGCATTTCCTTTTTCGATCTCCAGTTACTTGTCGTATTCCTTGTTCTAGTATTGAAGACATGTTCCTCTGTGACTTGTAAGCTGTAAAGTTTGTGATATAAATTTGAGTGCATGCCTTTGTGGGGCGAAAAAAGGCCAGTATTTCTCTTTTTGATCTCTGAATGCTTGTCAAATTTCCTGTGTGCTCATTTATATTATGTTTTTGCGAATTCAAAGCTATAAAAGTCATGAGCATGCGAAAGAAGGGGCCAGTATTCCTTCAAGCCCTCTGGGTATAGACCAAGAATTGATTCCATTTGCTGAATCGAGAGTCTAACTTTCTTTTAGAGTGCCTTATATTCAGAAGACTATTCAGAGAGGTGTACAATGTTGGTGATCATGTCACCATCATTCTTGTTCTTTCAGTCAGGGTTTTCTTTTTGTGCTGTCAGTTCCTTTTTTTTGGTCTTGTCAGGGTTTCCTTTTCCCTTTTTGGGGTTTGTTTTCTTTGCTTTTCCTCCTTGGGAATTGTTTCTGCCTCTCCCAATAAGAAAACCTTTTTGGGGTGCATTGTTGTCATAGCACTGCTGTTGTACATCAATATTCTATTCAGGAATTATCCAAGAGATATCAATAAAGCTGAGTTTTTCCTCTTGCCATAATTGGGTGTTTCTCCTTTCGGTGTGCTTCATTTGTTTATGTTCTGGGAAGCAATTATGATTGGTGGGCTTTGTTTTCTGTGCGTTCGGGAACAAATTGGTGAGAATATTCCCTGGGAGCACCCTCCTCGTGGGTATCACCTGGGCACCTTTCTCAGGTAACTCCCCCACTCATTTCAATCTTTCTTATGGTGGTGGGCAATTGAAAATCTTTATTTCCTCCATTTGGGAACACTTTCTTTTGTTGTTTGGTATTGCTTTTTTTTGTCTTTTTCACCACAGACCTGCTTTAAACTTGCATGACCATGAATTTGAATGGAAATTGGAAGAGACAATTGAAATTCTTTGTCATGTTAATTATTGGTAGCCATTCTTTGAGATGGCCTTAATATTAAACACCTAGGTGGTCTGCACATTTTTTTCTAGACTTGAGCTGCACTTTTTGCGTTGATGAAAGACATGACTGATGTTTCTCCAGCTTTGCTTAAAAGCTGCATGCTCCTTCTCAAGAATGCTGACTTGTCTTCTCTCCATAGCTGTTAGAATTGCATGATTCTCTTAATGCCCTTTGAAGCACATTCTCCATGGATGTGTTTATAATGCAGGTCACCAAGTCTGTTGTACCTTGTGTGTTTTTTTTATTCCTGTCAGTCACTACAAGTCAGACTAGTAGAAGTGCCTTGTGCACTTGATGAAAGTGTGGTCCACAAGCCAGTCTATTAGGATCCTATGCCTACCCATTATTATTGTAAGAAAAGTGCCAGTTTTTGTTAAATTTCAGTTCACTATTGTATGAGCCCATGTTCTGTTCCTTACATCTTGGTTAACTGCAAAATTTTACCCATTACATCAACTGCAATTAATTTTCTGAGCAATTGGTGAGATGTAATGGTAAAAGTTACTTTGAGCAAGCAATCTGCACACTTATCATAAGGTTTATCATTTTCATGCTCTCCAATATGGTTTGTAGCAGGAAGTCTTTGTGGATAAATTGGTCTTGACACCTTAAGTTGTATGGTTTGCTTTGGGTCTTTATTTTAAATGAATGCTCTCTTTGGGGTTTTCTCTGCAGGCCTAAGAGATCTGAGATACCATGTGCAGAAAAACATGGGGCTTGAATGATATTGAATGGAGATACAAGGCAAATAATATACTGTTACCTTTTTTGTTTTGCCAGTTGAAAGTTCATATGCTGTAAAATGACTGGGTTAATTCAGCATGTGATGTTTCATCCTGGAAGTGTCAACTTGGATCAGCTTTCACACAATTTTATGAACCAAAAAAATTTATTGGTGTGTAAAATCTGAGTGCATACTTTTGTAAACTCTACATGTAATTCACTATGTAACATGAGCACTGCTTGATCAGCACAAGCGCAAATTAATTTTGCTGAACTTCATAGCATTTCTGCCAGTGATTGACTTGTCTGGTGTTTGGCCAATTTTAGGTGGATTATACGTGACGCCACTGGGATACCTGGCACCAGGAGGGTGTGGCGGCGTAGCAGCGGGAAATGGAGCCGGAGTGATACCGGCATCTGTGATGAGTGTGCCTACCCAGGTCTTTCCCTCCCCAAACCCCTACGCATACACCCCCATCGTCTTCTACTCTTAAGGGGAGTGGGAGGACCCATGTCTCATGGATGACACCATACGATGAACCGTATTCCGATCGCTAACTGGAGCTGCATTATGTCAGTGCACAAAATATTAATTTTTGCAGGAATTTTCCTCATCTGAAAGAAAATATAGACTTTGAATAATTCTCTATGTGCATTCAGTTGTGCACCAGGTAATTGCTTTCTCTTACCTGTTGTAAATTCCTTCTTTTCCTCCAAAAACTTGCTTGATTTTCTCTTAACTTTCTTTTGAGCATGTGCATTTGCAGCTTATTTCTTCATAGTTAAAGAATCTCTCAGTACATTTGACGTGATGGATTCTTTCATTCTCCTTCTCTGCGGAGACCACACCCGAGTGCCTCGGATCGCTGTACATTACCCAACTGATTAGAACATGTACATTATCCATTGTTTGCTTGTACATAGACTCCGTCTTTCCCTTTCTCCTTGCTCCGTGTCAATCTCAAGCCTGTCTTTGCTGAAGCAGCCAGGATGTCATCATATCATATCATTTCATTTTTTTGTACAATTTTTCACAATACCTTGAACGAGCAGTATCGAGTGATTTTTTTTGTTAGTATCCGACTCACGATCCATTGTGTCCATGATATTATTGTGGAGTTGAGAAAAGAAAAATTATCGCTATATATATTGATATAGATGATATATGCATTCCGTGTTCGTGTAATTGTGATATGGAGTGGCCGAGCAGGAGAGCCTTCGCCATGGACTTGACTTGAGAAGCGAAAGAAAGTCGAGGTTTGTTTCCCGGTTGTTGACCACACTAGTGCCTGTTTCCTTCGAAGGTACTGTCTTGTTCCCCTTTGCCTGGAGACATATCGTGATGCGAAATAAAAGTCTACATTTGTTCCTTCCCGTCGATACCACTCCAGTGACCAAAAAAATAGTAATTGAAGTGAAAAGTAATTTGTTGCTGTTGAACACTGACTTGGGCATTTTTCTGTCGAGCTGCAGCCAAAATGCACAGGTAAAAATCTTCGTGTCTCGTCCACAAAAATGCCCATCGAGAAAATTGTTGAGTGGACAAGACGGTTTAGCCGAGTTTTCTATATTCCTTCAATACACATCGCTATTTAATTACGGTGGTGGCTGTTAGCGCGAGATACCATATTTGCAGGAAGCAGTGAAACCAGGTAACAGGAAGAACCTGCCAGAACGGTTGCTGAAAGCCGGACCCCGAGTTCATAGGCAGCTGTGGCGCCCATTACCTTTCTTCAGCACCTTCCGGCGACAAAATTCAACCGTCTCGTATTCCTCTCCGAGAGTATAAGCACGAACGAAATTTAGCATGCTCTCAACACAATCGCTCCACTGGCGTTGCGTGTTTGGCATGGGGCCTGGTGCAAGGAATGAACCTGGGCCCGCTGTCCAATTTCTTACTATTGAATTATATGGGTGTCATTTTTTAAATAATTTTCTCCGGGAAATCGACGTCGGTAGCTGCAGGCAGTGGCGAATACAGAATTTTTTCATGGCCTGTTTCCTAGTTCCCATTCCCCTATTTACGACCACCCTCTGCCCTATCGCCTTATTCATTTGGGGTAAAAACCTTGAATATCTATTTCACATGAACTAATATTAATTTATGCATTAATTTATGTGCTTTCTACATTTAAAAAATAGACTGCGAACTTGGTCAGAGGAGGGGCAGTCGCCCCCCCCCCCCCCCCCCCTGCTACTTGACGCATATACGTGTTCGATTTCCTTCGAGGGCCCCATGGAAAAGTGGGGCCCGGGGCAACATCCCCCCCCCCCCACTCCTT
>CAJPEV010006436.1:0-10202 GCA_905338385.1 Darwinula stevensoni
GGCACTGATACGGGTACGGGTGCATTAACTGCCTATATTGTTGATATCAATGGTAAGATTGTCGGTAGTAGTGACGTGGATGCGGATGGTAAATTCGCCTTTAAAGTCTCTCCAGGGACTGGCTACAAAGTGATTTTATCTAATACTCCTGTTAGTGCTGCTACGGCATGGGGTCAAACGCTCACAGTATCAAGCTTACCTGCTGGTTGGTATAGTACTGGCGAAAATAATGCTGCCCCAACAGTGCCTGGTAGTGATGGTAGTGTTGATGGTATTAGTGCCACATTTGATGTGATTTCAGGCGCTAACGTTATAAATCGTAACTTTGGCATTAATAACGCAGCCGGCAAGATTGACGTGGTTAAAGCGGCAGGGCTGGCTGTGCAAACAGGTGCTGATGCTTATGAAATTAGTTATGAGGTGGTTATAGGTAATCAAAGCCCGATTACTGTTTATAACGTGCAGGCTAATGATAATCTTGCTGCAACTTTTTCTGCGCCAGCAACATTTACAATTAAGCCAGCTAGCTATAGTGCTACGGCTATTGGTGGAGGCACTTGCGTTGGAAACGCTGGTTTTGATGGAAATAGCAACACTGAACTGCTAACTGCAAAAGATGATTGGATAGCTGGACAAGGTTGTTCAATCAAATTCACTGTGCAGGTAAATTACGATGGCAATCCAGTACCGGCAGTAGTTTACAACAATGTCTTTGCTAGCGGGGTGAGTGATGATGCCACGACTAATGCTGGTGTGACAGGAATTATTCAAGATGACAATGGTATGCCATCTTCTGATAAACCAGTAGGCTTAAGTACGCTAGATATTAGTACCGATGGAGGTGTCACCCCAACATCAGCAACACCTATAACGCCAATACTACCAAATAATGCTAATGATGATAAGCCAATACCCACACCTACAAACTTTAAGGATGTCATCATTTCCAATAAGATTGACGTTGTCAAAGCTGCTGGATTAGCTGTGCGAACTGGTGCTAACTCCTTTGAAGTTTCTTATGAAGTGGTTGTGGGTAATCAAGGTTCAGCAATAGTTTATAACGTACAAGCAAATGATAATCTTGCTGCGACTTATCCTGCACCTGCTACTTTTAGAATTAAATCTGGGAGTTATAGTGCCACAGCAATTAGTGGTTCATGTGAGGGCAATAGTCAATTTGATGGTATTAACGACACTAGATTGTTACTAGGGGTAGATGACTGGAAAACTGGGGAAGCTTGCTCAATTAAATTTACTGTGGAAGTGGATTTTGGTGGCGCACCGGTGCCAACTACGGTGTATAACAATGCATTAGCCTCTGGAATGAGTGACGATGCTACAATTAACGAAGGCTTTATTAATATTACGCAAGATGTTGATGGTACGCCAACAGGAACACCACCAAAAAATGCATCTACAACAGATATTAGTACCGACGGAGGCGAAACACCAACAGCGATAGAGCCAGTAACGCCAAGCTTGCCCAAAAACTCTCATGATGACAAGCCAACGTCAACGCCAACTTCATTTATTCTTGCCAATAAAATAGATGTTGTTAAAGCTGTAGGTACTCCTAAACAAACGGGTGCTAAAACCTTTGAAATTGATTATGCAGTAGTTGTAGGTAATGTGGATGCAACCAGTCCGACGGTGTATAACGTTCAGGCGAATGACAACCTAAAACGTACCTTCCCAACGGCAAGCACAATTACGGTAAGCAATTACGTGGTGACTAATGGGCTAGGTGCTACCACTTGTGCTGCAGCAACCCCTGCCTATACTGGTTCTGCAACAACTACTGGCATGTTAAGTGGTACGACAGACTTAATAGGTGGACAAAGCTGTAATATCACATTTAAAGTGACGGTTGATTTTGGAGCCAATCCAATTCCAGTGCCCGCACAAAACAATACAGTTTATGCAAGTGGTACGGGTAATGACGTTACAGCTAACCCTGGTTACACAGTGCCTGATGTAGGTTCCCCAGTTGCGCCAGTAGTTGCAACAGCTACGGATATTTCTGTGGATAACATAGCAGCAAGGCCGCCTGCTGGTAGCCCGGCGGGTACTGCGCCTAATGTGTCGTTGCTAACATTGCCAGCAGCACCTAATGATGACAACCCTTTTGGTGTGATAACGCCTGTAAGCTTAAAAGCTTTAATCATAACGGGTAGCGTGTTTAACGACGCCAATGGTTTAGGTGATAACTTAGTGAACGGCACGGGCAGCAGCGCTGGCTCAGCAACGCTGACTGCCTACTTAGTTGATAACGCGGGTAAAGTAGTAAGCTATGCGCTAGTAGATGGTGCAACTGGCGCATATAGCATTCCAGTGTCACCAGGCACTGATTACACTGTAGTGATAAGTAATGCTGCTGGTACGCCTGCGTTTTTAGGTGTAGCCCCCCCTGCTGCAAGCTTGCCAGCTGGCTACGTCAACACTGGCGAGAATATTGGTTTACCAACTGTTGCGGGTAGTGATGGGGCGGTTAACGGACAGTCTGCCATGTTCACTGTTACCACGACTGACGTCACCAACATCAACTTTGGCATTGCGCAAACTGCGAGCTTGTCAGGTATCGTGTGGCGTGATAATAATCATGACCGTGCGTTTACGGGTGGCGAGCCTTTAGTTGCTGACTTCTTAGTTGAGGTGCTTAATGCAGCTGGTACAGTAGTTAAAACTGACACTACTAAAGCAGATGGTTCTTATAATGTGATTGGCTTAACACCTGGTGTGCCTTATTCTGTGCGTTTCCGCGACCCTGCAACGAATAACATCATTTTAGGTGTACCGACCTACAATGATACTGTGGCAAACACAGTAATAGGGGCGACAAGCGGAGCAACCCCAACTGGTACATCAACAATTGATACCACTGGTGGTAAATTGAATGTGGTATTGGTTGCTGGTCAAAATCTAAGTAATCAATCCTTACCACTTGATCCTAATGGTGTGGTGTATGATTCTGTGCAACGTACCCCAATTCAAGGGGCGGTGGTGACGTTCTTAGCAAATGGCAACCCAGTACCAAATGCTTGTTTAGTAGGTGGTGTAAACAGTGTAACAACTGGACCACTAGGCTATTACGAGTTCTTACTTGTAAACCCTGCGCCAGCAACTTGCCCAGGTGTTGGTGGTGGTCAGGTCACTTATACCGTGAGTGTGACGCCCCCATTGGGCGGTGGCTACTTGCCACCAAATGCCGTGCTTGGCGGTGTCGCTCTACCAAGTGGAGCATTAACGCCAGCTAATGGCGCAGTCAGTGTTGTTCAAGCACAAGCTGATGCACCAACAGGCGCCCAACCGACGACTTATCACTTTGCATTTAATATCACGCTAAGTGGTTTGCCGGGTACGAGCTCAGGGGATGTTGTAAATAACCATATTCCACTTGATCCTACAGGCGCATCCACCATGTTTGTCAGCAAAACTGGTAATAAAGCCATTGCTGAAATAGGTGATGTGGTGACGTACACAGTCACAGCCAAGCTCGGCTCAGTAGGAAGACCAAGTGCGCAGTTGATAGATAACTTACCCGCTGGATTCCGCTATATTGCGGGCACAGCTACCATTACCAAACCAAGTGTAAATGCTGGCAGAGCGCAAGTATTGGCTGATCCATTACCCGCAGGTAACTTGGGGCCACAGCTCATCTTCCAAATGGGGGCCATGAATGCTGACGAATTGGTCACTGTCACCTATAAAGTGCGTGTAGGTGTAGGGGCTATGCAAGGTGATGGTATTAATCGAGTTCGTGGCCAAGCGCCAGGTGTTACCTCAAATAACGCACAATATAAGGTTAAAGTAACGGGTGGTGTATTTACCAATGAGGCCTGTGTGGCTGGTAAGGTATTTGTGGATTGCAACAACAACCACATTCAAGATGCTGAAGAGCTAGGTATACCAGGTGTACGCATGTACATGGAAGATGGCACCTACTTTATTACTGATGTAGAAGGTAAATACAGCTACTGCGGTATTAGCCCAAAAACACACGTACTCAAAGTGGACAGCTTAACCATGCCGCGCGGAAGCCGCATGACGACGACTAGCAACCGTAATGCAGGCGATGGCAACAGCTTGTTCTTAGATACGAAGAATGGTGAATTGATACGTGCAGATTTTGCTGAAGGTAGTTGTTCAAATACAGTACTTGAGCAGGTGAAAGCACGCCGCACACAGGGTGAAGTGCGCGCGCCTGAAACCGAGAAAAAAGGTGGGCCTGCCATTAAATTTGAGGGTAAGTCACCCAATTATCCGCAACAAGGTACAGACAGTGCAAACCAGCGGCTGGTCACACCGCGAGGAGGAGCGGGTGATGCGCCTGTCTCACACGCAGTAAACGATAACCCTGTGCAACCAATACCAGAGTCTAGCGGAAACACGCGCGGCAACAATCTACGTGATCAAAAAGGAGGTGCAAAATGAACTTGCTCAACCTTTTAACGCAGACTCCAATGCAGGATGGTGTGATGAAACAACAACATAAAATGGCTAAAAAAACCATTATTAAAAAAGCACGGTTACGTGCGGTCGTGGTTGCAATTGCAGGTATTTTGAGTGCGCAGGCACAAGTGTACGCTGAAGACGAAGTACGCTTTGACAGTATCGCTGGCAGTACGGAAGGCAGTACAGTTTCGCATGATATTACCCCACAAACACGAGAGACTGACCCAGATGTCAAGTTGCCTATCGGTACATACGCAGGCGCAAGTGGTCAGGTGGACTATAAAGCTAACGCAATGATAGGTAAAGTTGCTGTTGAAATTGACAAAGATGGTGTGCCAGCGGATGGACAAAGTACAGTCGAAGTGACTGTGAAACTATCTGACCTCAAAGCGCAAGATTTGACGAAGACTGTTTATCTCACTATTGAAACGAGTGGCGGACGCATTTTATTGCCTGGTCAAAATACTGATGAACTTGGCTCTGAAGGCGGTGATTTAGATAAAGTCACCCCTGGCACGCAAATTAAAGTTGAAAATGGTCAAGTGACTTTTAAATTACTTGCACCGTCTGAACCGCAAGATGTTAAGTTACGTATTTCATCTGGTACAGTATTTGCGTCTGGCACCATTAGCTTTGTGCCAGAGTTACGCGAGATGGTAGCTGCAGGCTTAATTGAAGGTATTATTAGTAAGCGCAATATCTCAGCCAGCTCACTTTCACCCAACCGCAATGAAGATGGTTTTGAACAACAAATTCGCCGTTGGAGTAATCAATTTCAAAATGGCAAGGCTAATTTAGCCATGCGCACGGCGTTTTTTATCAAGGGTAAAATTAAAGGTGATGCGCTTTTAACAGCTGCTTTTGACTCAGATAAGCAAACGCGTGCGCGTTTATTACGTGATATTCGCCCTGATGAGTTTTACCCTGTGTATGGTGATAGTTCTATTCATGGTTTTGATGCACGTTCGAGTGACCGCTTGTATGTGCGCATTGATAAGAGCAAGAGTTACGCGCTATATGGCGATTTTAATACTGGTAGTGGCTTTAGTCAGCAAACTGGTGGTGGTAATGTGGCAAGTCTGCAATTGCGGAATTTAGGACAATATAACCGCACAGCCACTGGTTTCCGTGCGCACTATGAGCAAGGCAATGCGATGGGAAATGCGTTTTTAATTCGCGATACCTTGAAGCAGGTGATTGAAGAGTACCCAGGTAACGGTACCTCAGGTCCGTTTGCCGTGCGCAATAACTCAGCTTTAGAGAATTCTGAAAAAGTTGAAATTGTGATTCGCGACAAAGACCAACTGAATTTGATTAAAGAAGTGATTACGCTGGCGCGTTTTGAAGACTATGTATTTGAGCCATTTAGTGGGCGTATCTTGCTTAAAACCCCGTTGATGGCATTGACGCCAACAGGTGATAGGCAATCTTTACGCATTACGTATGAAGTGGATCAGGGTGGTGAGAACTTCTGGGTAGGCGGTATTGATGGTCAAATAAAAGTGACTAATAATCTAGAAGTTGGCGCTGCTTGGGTAGAAGATCGTAATCCAGATTCGCCTTATCGCTTACAGAGTGTGAATGCAGGTGTAAAACTGGGCGAAAACACTATGTTGGTGGGTGAAGTGGCACGTTCTGATTCAACCCAATACCAAAATGGTACAAACGTATTTGCAACCCCTACTGGTCAAGCAGGTGAACTAGAAAGCAATAATAGTGGCAATGCATATCGCCTAGAGTTGGCCTCAAGAAGTGGTGTGGACGCCATTAAGCCATGGAACGCTAAAGCATGGTGGGCGAGATCAGACAAAGACTTTTACAATAGCGCAACAGGCTATACGCAAGGCAAGGGTGAGGCAGGTGTCCGTGCGCGGATTCAACTGAGTGATATATTTAGCCTCTTTGGTGAAGCAATACGTACAGAAGATCGCGCGGTATCTGATGCAGTACGTACAGGTGGAAAGCTAGGAGTGACCGCAAAGGTAACCGATAAATTGTCCTTAGATGGTTTTGTACGCCATATTGATGAAAATGGTAATGTAGCACCCAATGCATTGATAGGCGGCAATAGTATGCAGCTAGGTGGCGTTAATAACACCACGGGTGGTTTTTATGGCCTAGGCCAAGATAATAATGGCTTTGCTTCAATAGGTACTACGGGTACGCCTACTACAAATTCAGATAATCTGAGTGCATCTACAGTTGGCATCGGTGCGCACTATCAAGCAACAGAAAAATTAGGCTTAGATGCCTTGTTTGAGCGCGGCGGCGAAAACCAAAAACGCATTGTATTAGGCACGCAATATCAATTGGCAGAGCGTACTAGGCTTTATGCACGCGCTGAAACACAAACAGGCTTGGCCTCTAGTTACTCCTTAGATGCTTCTGACCGTAGTACCAGCTTTACCGCAGGGGTGGACACCACTTATATGAAAGGTGGTAATTTGTTCAGTGAATATCGCCTGCGTGATGCATTATCTGGCCAGCAGGCTGATATTCGTGATATGCAACTGGCTAACGGTGCACGTAATACTTGGGATATTGCCGAAGGTGTCGTGGCTAATACAGGCATTGAGTACCTTAAAATATTTAGCGGTAGCCAACAAAATGCCTTAGCCTTAACAGGTGGCTTAGATTACACCGCTAACCCATTGTGGAAAGCTTCAGGTCGTATTGAGTTTAGACGCCTGTTTGATAATAACGCATCTGAAGGTAACCAAGCCACCAATCAATGGCTGAACACCTTGTCATTTGCGCGCAAGTTAGACCGCGATTGGACATTGCTCACTCGTAATTATTTGCTTTACACGCAAAATAATGACGATGCGAACGGTAATTCTCGTGGAAATACTTTCCAAGATCGATTCCAAATTGGGGCAGCTTGGCGACCTGTTGATCATAACCAATGGAACGCATTAGGGCGTTATGAATACAGAAAAGTACGTGATGATTCATTTGCAACAGACCCTAATGACCCACTTGTGGCGAACACGGGTGAAGATTACCGTAGCCATATACTGTCCGCCCATGCTGACTATCACCCAAGCCGCCCATGGTGGATGACGGGACGAGTGGCGGCAAAACGTACTACAGATGACACCTTGCCATCTGATAAAACCTACACTGCTTATTTGTTAGGCGGGCGAGTGGTGTATGACATCACCGAAAAATGGGACTTAGGCGTGTTAGGTAGCGTGTTATATAGCCCACAAGGCAGTGCAACGCAATGGGCTGCGGGTTTAGAAGCAGGGTATCAATTACAAACTAATCTATGGGCTTCGGTTGGATTTAACTGGACAGGCTTTCACGACCGTGACTTAAGCGGCTCAGATTATACCGCGCAAGGTTTGTATGCGAGATTACGCTTTAAATTTGATGAGAATTTATTTGCTGGCAAAAATGAGCAAGTGAATCGTGCGCTTGAGCGCACTGACACTGCACCAGAAATTAAAAACTAACATTACACAAAACTTAATTAGACTGAGTTAGAGGCAACTATGAAAAAACATTTGACAACACCTGCTAGTTTAAAGGCCGTCACAACCATCGGCATTTTAATTAGCGCATTATTAGCTAATGTGGCACAAGCTGAAGAAGCTACCGCGGCAGTAGAAAATGAAGTTGTTGCAACTGAACCAGCAGTCACAGAAGCTGCAAAAGAAGCAACTGCCACTGAGCCTGTTTTAAATGCTGCTAAAGACCGCATTACTGACCAAGCGATTAAAGCTGACCAAGCGACTTATACAGCTACGCAAGCACGCATTAAAGCCTTGAACGACAAAGGCATTCCAGTGAAAGATTATGCATTATCAAAAGCGCAATGTTGGTTAGATGTTTCATTACATGAATACACCCGCAACGACCGCTCAGCCTTTCCTCAAGAAGCCCTAAGCCAAGCGGCTGGTATTTTAACTGCCTTAGAAAACAACAGCACACCTAACCCAGCTGAGCAAACACCATTAGTCAATAACGCTGATAAATTGCGTGAAGATTTGTGGGGCAAAGCGGGTACGCTGATGCAAGCATCTGGTAAAGTGTGTTATGCACAAAAAGTTGCCTGTGCGGAAGTAGAATTAGCACACGCAGGTAACGAGCACAAGCAACAAGGCTGGCGCCATGCCAAGCCTTATGTGCAAATTGCTGAGGACTTAATCGCAGAGGCGGAAGCCACAGGGGATAGCTGCTTGCCACCACCTGCACCAGAGCCTGTTGCAGCTGCTCCTATAGTGGTGCCAGACCCTATTGTTGAACATTTAGATTTAGCTGCGGATGCTTTGTTTAAATTCAACAAAGCAACAGGCGATGACTTATTACCCTCAGGTAAAAAAACCTTAGATGAGTTAGCTGAAAAAATTAATAGTAGCTATGTCACCATAGACTACATCAGGCTCACAGGCTATACCGACCGCCTAGGTAGTGAAAGTTACAACCAAGCCTTATCAGAGCGTCGTGCACAAACTGTGAAGAGCTACCTGCAAGGTAAAGGTATTAGCACCCAGATTGAGGCCGTTGGCATGGGCGAAGCTAACCAAGTTGCCGAATGTGGCACAACAACTAAAGTAAGCAAAGCCTTAACTGAGTGCTTGCAGCCTAACCGCAGAGTGACGGTAGAGGTGAAAGGTGTGAAGAAAGGCGCAGTCAATTAGGCCATTGTTAAGTGCCAACTTCGGAAGAGTGGCGGAGCGGTTTGAGTGCCACAATTGAAGATGAAAAAATTTGAAATGATATGGTTTGTTGGCTTAGAGGTGAAGGTGAGAGAGAATAAATTTAAAAATGATAATTTTTGTAAAATTTCCCAATCGTAACAAAATAAACTGTTGTATGATAGCTGTTAAGTGAAAATATTATATTAATAAAGTTAGGTTCTTGTAATGCTTATTTCAGATTGTCTAGTTAAGCTTCATTCAAGTAGGGTAGGTATCAAGTACCTTACTTATCTTTTAATGTTAGTGTCTACTAACGTGTATGCGGTATTAGATGTAAATAAGAGCTTTTCTCCAGCTACTAGATACCCGACTCAGGTTTCCAGGTTAACAATTACATTAATCAATAGCGCGCTCAATCCGTCAATAAACGCAGCATTAACTGATGTTTTCCCAGACAATGTGTTTATTGCGGCTGCCCCAAATGTAGCAAATACATGTGGTGGTGCAGTGGTGCCGCTTAATAATGCCACACAGGGGCAGATATCAATCACAGGCGGCACAGTGCCAGCTGGAAATGGAGTCAATCCTGGCACTTGCTCAATTTCGGTAGATGTTTACAGTGCTGTTAAGGGTACATATATAAATGATATTCCTGTAGGGGCGCTAACAGCAACTACAAATGGTAGTCCTGATTCAAACACGCAAAATAGCCAAGGCACTTTAGCCGTTATTTTGCAAGATTTGTCTGGTGCTATCAGTGTTGATTACGGTAGTGTTTTGCAAGGGTATGAAATTGGTACCTATAGAATTAGGTTGAATAATCCCAATCCAATAGCACTATCAGGTGCCAGTTTTGTTAATAACTTTAATATTAGGGGGGGTATTAATGTCCGGCTAATTGATGATGGCACCCAAACAAATAGCTGTGGTGGTGTGCTGACAATTACGCCACAAGCTTCTACAAATGTTAATTACGGTGCTACATCTTCTATTAATTTGTCGGGGGGCATTATTCCTGCTAATGGCTTTTGTGAAATCACCGCTAAAGCACAGCCATCTAGAGATCCACAATTACAATTTTCTGCTGCAGGTTTTTCTAATAGC
>CAJPEV010006440.1:0-10178 GCA_905338385.1 Darwinula stevensoni
CGTCGAGAAAAAAGTTGTCCTCCATGTGATGCGTTTTTATCGCATCCAACATTTGATGCGATAACCGCATCCAAAATTCGATGCGATAAAAACGCATCACATGCAGGACAGATTTTTTCGTGAGAAAAATGCATCGAACTGAGGCACTGAATTTTCTGTGTGTATGCAGACGACTTGGTCTTATTATCTTTAATGCCTAAAGACTTGCAGATTAGTTTGGACATCCTACTTCAATATAGCAAGCTCAACAGACTGGAGGTGAACGGCGCCAAGTCAATTAATATGGTTTTTAAAAAGGGCAATAAATTAAATAGGGACTAAGCATGGAGTTATGATGGGAATAACATGCTAACAAGGACTTATCTACCAGTCATGCCTTTGAAATATCCAATGCCCTTATCTCCTCTGTGGCCTTATATGGGGCGATAATTATTTGAATGGTCCCATGGAAGGAACTGGATACTTTATTAGACCAGTTCCTCCGGTTGCTTTTCAGCCTCCCCAAAAGCTTCCCCAGAGCACCCTTACTTTGGTCAACCGAAGCAACCTCTAAGCAAGCGCTCGCAGCGGCTAGACATTTTAAATTCTGGATGAGAATACGCGAGCTGGAGGAGGCTCACCCAAGTTCATGGGCGCTAAAAGAACAAGGAATTTTACTGCATAGAGGGAAGGATTGCTGGTTGAAGGTGATTAGGAGTGAATTCCAACATTATGGATATAGCTATGTCTGGTACTTCGGTCCCCCAACGAAAGGTTTTGTTCCCGTGATGCTAAGATCAATCTGGACATATCATTTAGTACAATGGAGGCGAGATATTGAGATAATACCCTCGAGCCAACAAGTTACTGGACTCGGAACATCGGACAAACTCGCTATGGTCGCGCCCTTCATCAAAGATAAGGACCGATTCATTAATATATTTTCTAAGTGGCGAAAAACGTATTCAAATTACGTCCCTATCGAAATATGTGCCATGAGGAGACGTAATCGAGCCTTTTTTATCACCAAACTTATCACTGCAATTCTGCATTCTGTGTCTAACATAGTATTTTATAACTTCCATAATTTACCTCGAGGAGGCATATTTCAAAATTACGATTTTTTATTGCACTCAGCAATCGAACTGGTACTTCTGAGCCAAGTTTCAATTTTCTACCGCTCTTTGCTTTTTGGATTGGAAAAGATCCTGGAAAATGCGCCCCGAGGAGTTTTGCTTAAGAAATGATATTTTTTTACTTAAAGCGGAACTCAGAAAACTCCGTGCCAACCAGGTTCTAGTCTTATACCTTTGCCCTTTTTGCTGGTGGATATTTGGAAAAAGAGGACACATACAAAAACTGTGCCTTGGGGGGGATCCGCCACCAAAGTTGAATTTTTCCTTAACTCAGCACTTCGCCAGTCATGTTTTGTGTCGAGTTTCATCCCCCCCCCAAAAAAAAATAGTTAAAAACGTTCCCACAAAAAATGCACTGAGGGGATGTGTTGGAAACTTTTTTTTTCAACTCAATTTGTCAGCGGTCACGTTCATACCAGTTTTCAGCTTTCCATTTCTCTCCGTTTGACTGAAGCGAAAGTACTGATTTGAAAAGAAGTCCCCCAAAATGTGTGCTCCCATGGTATGTCTCTCCAATGTTGGAAATTTTCTGGACACAGCCGGTAGGAATCGATTCCCCCCTCTTTGGAATATTCTGAGGGGGAAAAAAAAAAAAACAGGAATGCGATGTTAAAGGACCGTGGTAGAGTCTCTCACTTCAGAAAAGCAATAACTGCACCGCTGGGGAAATTTATTTAGTTCCCTGCATTTCGTTCACAATTCCAAGAGTCTAAAGTCCATAATTTCCCTGATCAGAGGATAAACGAGGGAAACACCCAGCTGATTCCGCGTTGCAAAATGTCATCCGTTAAAAAAAAGCATGCGCTTTCGAGCGGAGCATTCGCCATGGGTCTTTCAGCATCGCACGCAAACACCCCGACTTGATCCTTGCAGACGGCTCTGGATGCCCCGATCTCGGGAGGGCATCCACCTGTTCAAGCCGAGGACTTCCCTGGGATGCCTCCTGGCGGACATTCCTGCGCGTGCTCGCGCACCCGAATCGGCCGTCTCCCTTATCGCTGCCGATTATTGCGATTCATCGGAGGACGGAAGGGATTTCGCCGTACCCGTCGACCTCGGTAGGCTTTTTGGCCTATCTGTTTCCGACCGATATCGGCAATCGAGCGAATGCTCGCGGGCGTCCGCGGATGAGCGCTCCATTCAGCGCGGGATTCCGTCAATGGGGTTTATGCATGCTTTAGCCAGATTCGATGGGCTCAGAGTTCCCCGACCATAATTGAATATGGAAAATCATTTTCAAGATTTTCAAATTCTCCGGATCCTCGTCCGTCATGAGTAAATTGACGATGAGCTAATCATCGCGAATTCAGTGCCGGAAGCCGAAAAAATTCATGAATTTCCCCCTTGCCTTATCCCCGTTCATCATAAATAGCGCGTGCATGGGAATAGTTAGCTTTTATCGGCCGATGACTCCTAATCCTTATCTAGCTTGAAGCCCTAAATTTCGAAAGCACTTCACGTATTCCACGATGGAAGAGGGTTTTTTGCCAAAGTTGAACCCACGGGAATGGTTTTTTCACAAGTCTAAAGTGTTATATCATATATTTCTAGGAAATATAAATAAAAAAATTTTTTGTTGCCTTGTCGAACTAACCTTTTCTGCTACTTATATTCCATCTGGGAGTAATTGTGTATAAGTTTCAGAGGTGAATTTCACCAATTCCAAGCAATTAGATATCGTGGGAGATGAATCCTTCGCAAAGCGCAAGTCGGGTTCCCTCCTCTCTTGTGGGCCATATGGCCAATCAGCCAAAAATTCATAGTTTTCTGCATCCTAATAAAAAGCGTTTGGTGGATCCTCGGCTTCTTCCTCGAGGCTCCAGCGAGAGAGCATGAAAGTCTCGGGCTGATGCGCGATCTTTCTGCATTCGGTCTGCGACTAGGGCCAGAGGAGACTGAAAGGCACTCGCGAGGCAAGCGAGCATCCAAATTCAACCGAAATTAATAAATTTCCTGTTTCGACCCCGAGACCAGTCGCCACGATAGGTTGCATCTCTCTCGTAGTTCCTGAGGTAACTTATGAGATGCTTTTAAAAAATCACTCCGATAAACAAAGCGAGTATTTTCCCATGGCCTTTAATACCATCGAAGAATAGAGATATCGTCAAATGATGGCGTTCGCATGTCATGACGCCGACAGCATGAATAGATCAAAATACGGTATTATGGGTTAGTTTTCGAAACATGGAGCGGGAAGGAAGGCATTGGAAAAGATCTGACTGAAGGGTTTCCGAGAACGGAGCGAATTCTCTGACTTTAAGAACCATTTCTGCCTTCCCACCAGGTTTCATGACGGAGAGCGAGAAGGCCATCTTCGAAGAGATGATCAACGTCCGGAAGATGACGAAGCTCTTCTGGATGCCCTGCGTCTGGGCGGCCACCATCGCGACTCGCGCGCGGAAGGAGGGCCGGATCAAGGACGACCATGCGCTCAAGACCATTCTTGACCACATCAACGACATCCGGAACCTCTGCGGCAAATGCCATCACATCGACATCATCAACATTCCTCTCGTCTACTCCCAAGTATGATCAATGTGTCGATACATGAGTTTCATTGTTATATTGTTCTGGTGGGAAATGAGCATGAAACCTAGACTATCTTCATTCCATAGAAACTCCTCGTGCGTAGAAAGCAATAGAATACCAGAAGGTAAGAAAATATTGGCAACTCGCTCTTATTCGAGGTCTTTGCTCTCATCAAGGAACTAAAAGTGAACCGGAGGAAAGTGAATAACAGGCATTGGGAAGGGGCGAACGAAAGCCTGAAGGCAGTTCAATGAACTCTTTTTTTTTAACCTGCAAATCTTGAATCCTTTGATTGCTGCAGGTGGTGTCGATAGCCGTCTACGTCTTCTTCGCGTCTTGCCTAATGGGAAGGCAATTCTTGGACCCTGGCATGAAATACCCTCATCACACATTGGACTTTTACATCCCTTTCTTTACCATCTTCCAGGTACCTGATTCGCCTCATTCTCTTCCTCCTGCGTTGTCCACGCGAGATGAAGGGCATTAATTGCTAACGTTTTTTCTTCTCCTGCTTTGCAGTTCATGTTCTATATGGGATGGCTGAAGGTGGCCGAGACCCTCATCAATCCTTTCGGCGAAGACGACGATGACTTCGAGCTCAACTGGCTCATAGACCGACACATCAAGGTCAGCTTCTTTACAATTAAAGCAAACTTCTTTACTATTCGGTCAAGATCCGCTTCGAGAGGTTCACGTGGAAAATGCTGAGGTTGGGATTTGCAACTGCAAATTTCTCTGGTGTAGAATTATTTTAAGTGGGGGGGGGTAATTGTCCCAGGTAAATAAATTTCAGAGCGGAACATTTTTTCGAGTTTCAGATGAAATCGGCTTTTCAAATGGCGGGACAGCGGAAACTGTCGAAGGAGATGCTCGAGCTACATTTCCTGGCCATTTTTCCATTAATATTCATTCCACATTGCTCTTGAAAGTTGAGGCAAACGAGTTGAGCTGCAAAGTTTAGTCCAATGATTTTAAAATTTATTAATATTCAGCTTCCCTTGCTTGAAAAAACTAGCCGCATTCCAGCGTTCGATTCCCAATTATCCCCAATAATAAGACATTACGATTATGAGATCCCACATCACGATCCAACGGTTTTAAGAGCAGCAATTAACATGAGTAGGTGGTCTCATTTCCTTGGAAAAAAAGGTATTTCCCGATGTGAAGACGATTTGATAAAAGATAATGCGGCACACTTTGAAATTAGCAACATATGTTTTATTACAATAATATACAATCATCGTCAACAAAAAGCACCACCAAGGAGGTGTCGAGCGACCTTGAAATGTAATACCTAAGCTGGAGGAATGCGACAGGAAATTGATTAGGATTAATTTCATTAGAGAAACCTCGTCAAAAGCCCCACTTTAAAGGGGTGGAAGTCGTTCTAATCTGACGAGTTAAAAAATTAAACTCGGAAAAGTAGCTCTAAAAGATGTGCCGGATGATCGAGCAAGGTTTTCAGCTCAGGCAATGCTGGGAATCCTTGACGAACGCCCGAGTCTTTCGAGCAATTGATCGAAATAGGCAGATTGGAATGCTTGCTTCAACTTCATGCATCAGCCTCATGCATGAAAAATGTTCATGCATGCTGAGTATCCCAATTAGTCTATGTCGATCATGCGCTCCAACAAAGTCTTCAAATTGCGTTGAACATTTATTGTCGTTATTCCTTCGGTCAGGTGTCGTACATGATCGTGGACGAGATGCACTCCCACCACCCCGAGCTGATTCGAGACCAATACTGGGACGAGATCTTCCCGGAGGCTCTGCCCTACACGCCGGAGACAGTGGGAGACCAGCACAGGATCCTCGAGAACTCCACCGACGATCGGTTCATCCCCAACTTCCTCCGGGCCACTTCCCAGGAGTCCACACGGATGAAACCCGTAAGCCTCTCGCGTGCTCATGTCGCTTGTCTTTGCAAGTCCATCCCGTTCCATTTCTCCCCTCTTTTTTTTCTCTCAACCACTACACCTGCTCGGTTTTTCTGGTATGTTTTCGTTTCTTTCCCTAACATACGGTTACATTTTCGTTATTTCATCTCTTCCCTAATGTTTTATTAATTTTTTAAGACAACATTTAATATTCCATTAACCTTCAACCTTTCATTTATTAGTCCCAAGATCATCAAATGATGAGTCATCTTATATGCTGTCATTATTCTATTAATGTCTCGTTAATCTTTCTTTAATCATACATTGAATGGCATACAATTACCTTTTTTTTTGCTTTCATCCCCTCGTATTGCCTGCAGGTTTCATCATCGGCGACACTGATGGCAGGTTCCCTCATGTCCCTCGTGACCAAGTTCTTCAACAAGGACGGCACCCCACACCTACCCACCGTACTCGAGGGTAGGTGGCGACAGTCCTCATTTAGTCCTTTGATTGCCCTTTTGAACCTCATCTGGCGTTGCTTGGGGTTTCCGGCCGTCCAGGTGAATGTAATGTACATGTGCATTCCATGCCAACTGACAGGAACACGAAAAGGTTCTGCGCTTGATCCTCTGATGAAGAACTGGAGAACATCGCAGACTATTCTTCTAGTTTTCACTGGAAGCAATCACCTTGAATCTTGAGAGCCGCTCAAAATGTTTTGAACGATAATTTTTTTATAACTCCCTTGCACTGAATGAATCATGTGTTTCTCAGGCGACTTTTGAATGCTCTTCTATGTGGCATAACGCACATTCATATCTGAGAAAAGTGAGGTTGGTAATCGCTAAATTCTGAAGAAAAGAAAGATTCGGCACTGGTTCTCGCTCTGTCAAGATTATAAGAACGAAATTATACGTCATAAAACGAAGCCAGCCAGTAAAATGATGCGAGTGTAGAGATATAAAAAGAAGAAATAAATCAAACCCACCCCAATCCTTACAGACATAGACGGAGACTCGGAGGAACTGAAGGCGCTGGACAGGGCCGAAGACTCCCTGAAGACTTCGAAGACGGTGCCTCGATTCGACGCGCAGAGGAGCGTGGAGGAGAAGCCGCTGCGGATCGAATTGCCTGGCTACTCGTCGAGCCAGGGGACGATCAACGACTACCTCATCAACTTTGCCCCTTCGTCCAACTCTCTCCCTTCCGGTCTCGAGTACGAACGGTGAAACGAAAAAGAGGCTCACCATCAAAAGGCTTTATTTGCAACAAAAAATGAAGCGACTTTGGCACAAGCAATTTGGAGTTTGATTTGGAGAATATCCACGGGAGAATCGAATAGTCTCGATTGAAAAATCATGCCAAAGAGGGAAACTTCCCTTCTTCAGACTGCAGAATCCCATGCGATTTGGTAGCTACATTTGATAATTGGCATTTTGCAGCTAAAGGAAAAAAATATATCTAGTACTGCAAACGAGGTTTTCTTCAAGAAAATATCGCCTCATCCAGATGGGAGTTGAAGAAATTGTGCGCCTCGGCAGCAGTCAAGATCGTGCTATTTGCGCGATGTTCCCGCGACAGATAAGGAATGCTTAAACAATAAATGAACTATTAGGGAATGCACGTTCTGCTGGTATTAAATGCCCAGCGGCAAAGGAACTGTTTTAACCCTGAAGGGATTTTATAGGCCGCCTTCATTACTCTCTGTACCATAAAGGTACTGATATCCATCATGAGGCAAAGCCAACAATTTTTCGCATTCGTTTTTCCTTCAAGTATCGCATTTATTTTATTTATTTACGAGAGCTTCGATTAAAGGTAGCTGGAAGTCGTTCTAATCTGAGGAGTTTATAAGTAAAACGATGATCAATGACTCTAAAAGATGTGCCGGGTAATCGAGCAGCGGTTTAAGGTCATGGAATTTGGCAATATACGGAAAGCCCTACACACCGGAGACCGTGGGAGACCAGCGCCGGTTACTCGAGAACTCCACGGACGATCGGTTCATCCCCAACTACCTCTGGGTCACCACCCAGGAGTCCAGAACGATGACACCCGTACTCCTCTCGCGTGCTTATGCCACTTGCCTTTGCAATGTCATTTCGTTCCGTCTCGGCCATCTTCGTATGCATTTAATTTGTTTATGATTTAATTCTGCTCGATTTTCCTGGCCTGTTTTGCTTTCTTCCCCTATCACATGGTCAAGTTTTTATATGTTCGACTTTTCATTAAGTTTCATTAAACTTCTAAGACTTCATTCAAATTTCCATGAACCTTTTAACGTTTGTTCTGATCGTCCAAAGACTTAAAAATATTATTTCATTATATGATTTGTCAATATTTTATTCATCATTTAGTCATTCTTTTAAATGCATGGGATTTCCTTTTTCTTTGCTTTGCTGTTCATCCCCTCGTGTTGCCTGCAATAGTTAGCAAACGCTGATGGATACACGCGAATCAGAATGCTCTCTCTGGGTAACACGTCAAGGAACCACGTTATCAGATTTAGTTTTCTTCACGGACGACGATCCGACATTCGAGGTTAAAATACAGGATGAGTTGGGGGATTCGGAAAATTGCATGATCACGTGGGAAATCGAACGGTCGAAACGCATCCCCACGTGAAAAAGTTGTATGCAAATCTATAGAACTGTATAGAGGAGTTCATAGACTCTATAGAATCTATAAGCCTCTATGTAGTGACTGTATAGAATCCGAAGAGAGGTCCATAGGACAAATAACTTTCCGAAATATAGGGATGCTCTTTATGTATCAACGTAATATCCTCAATATTATACAACGTTTGACCAAGTTCCCTCAACTTTTAACCTATACATGTCTGCTCTAATTACTGAAGCTATTATCGCGACATTAACTCTGCTCATGGACTACAGGGTGTAATAAAAGTCAGAAATGATAGGGAAATAACATGGGGATCCTTTCCGGACAAGATTGCCTGAAAAGAAGAAGCTAATCTGAGCTGATTCAGAAACTCTTTTGTTCTCTTAATCTCGAAGTCTGATCCAAGTGGCCCAGAATGATACTGAGTGACCCATGGCGACCCAAAGTGGCCCAATTGACTCAATTTGGGTGTAATTATCAGGTGGGTGATAGTTTTACAAAAAAATGAAATAGACCAAAATTGACTTAGAGTGGTACAGAGTGACCCATGGCGACCCATTTCGACCCATGGTGACCTATTTCAACCTATGGTGATTTACCCTGATTCGCTAATTTTCATAGTTACAGGAAAAGATAACTAAAATATATCCTAGAGGTCTGTATAGAGGAATTTATGAACTCTAGAATATACATCTCTACTGACATTAGAATCCGAGTATTCGCTTATAGAAAAAAACCCTGCGACATTGGGCAACTGTTTATGTATCGTCATATCCTCTGTAGTACACAACGTATGTCGGAGTTTCCATAACTTTTAACCCATAAATATTTTATCTTACTGCAGCTATTATCGTGCAACTTTTTTGTGCATAAGACGGTGTCACGGTGTAGCAGGCTTCCTCCATCACTGCCATCTAGTGTCTCGCTTGGTGATACATGGAGAATAACCGTGTGGGGTGGAAGTGTACTTAGCGGCGGTGAGTTTGATTCAAGTTTTAATGACGTGTTACAGTGACTATAGGTGCGACGCTGACAGGTTGAACCACACACGTGATTTCAGTTCCTAGCCCTAGGCTTTATAGGCCCTACCTTTATCCTATCTGTTACAACCGCAAGCATTTCTTGCTCATAGGCCTGAGTCAATAGACATAAGGACCTAAAAGTTTTAAGCTTAAGACTGAAAAGAAAGCTGATCCTCACATACTCTTCCTCCTTGAATAAACCGTCGTCACCAATGACAGTGATAATGAGGGATACCCCTGCGATTTGTTACTTCATTAGACCAAGTCCTAATGTTGGGCTTGGGAACTCTAGAGATGGGGTTATTAGGCTTTTCCAGAGAATCTTGAGTTTCCTGTATCAGTTATGACCGGATTGCCAAGTTTGGAGAGAGCTAGAGTCACTGTTGCCTGACTCCAATTCTACCTTCTATAATTCACCCTGAGCTGAATTGGCCAAGGCCCAGCATTGGAAGATTTAGAAATAGGAACACCAACACGTACCAATTTAGAGAGAACTGCATCTATCCATTTGTTGATGCACCATAGATTTAAATGGATCTATGTACCCTGAACTGAACTCTTATGACCTCTTCAGAAGTGAAAGCAAAATGAACTAATTCCTCAAGCTACAATGCTTTCATTAAGTGACCTTCAAGGAGTCAAAACTGGTTTTCAATCTGAGAAATTAGGAGGAACTTATATTACAACTTCAACCTAACTCAGCTTGAGTAAGATTCCTGGGAAGCTTGTTCACATTGGGAGTGGTGTGATGTTATCAAAAAGAACTTTGAACAGTGTCATATTAATGGCAAATGGGTCTGGTGTTAGGTTTCCCCATTGTCTCCCAGTGAAACTTTTCTCCATGGAAGACTTGAAGTGAAGCATTTGACATGCAAGGCTTGTCATGCCCAGTTGGGAAATGAAGCTCATCTGCCTCAGGATCGATCTCATCTTCAATCTATTCTGAGTAAGTCTGAATTTCACTTATATACATATGTATGTATATATATATATATATATATATATATATA
>CAJPEV010006442.1:0-10177 GCA_905338385.1 Darwinula stevensoni
CCCGAAACAATTCCACAGAACTTCGCCCAGTGCGCAGAAAATTTGGTGACTTGAGCTCTCTGGATTTTGTTTATTTTTCTCATTTAAAATTCGTTACATTGACAATCAATGATCCTGATATTCTAAAGAAAAAACAATTTTTTCAAGGCAACTTTGCTAGTTTGAGACCCTCTATTTGCTCCTTACCCATCTCCCCTGACTTATTATAAACTTCAGTCTTGATCTCACTGACCAACACCGCATCAGATTCACTCTTTTCATTTATAACCATTATATATGTCCAGATCAACTTTGGGATGTTTTGATGCCGCATCTGTATAATGACGATTTCTCCTTCCTTAGTTTTTCATTGGTTCCCTTTTCATTGTTTTTCCTGTACGGGTAACAGGTTCTTGTGAGTGATGAGCAAGAGAAGTTAGTCTGGCTTCCGGGATCCAATGGGTCAATCCCTTCTGGGGCCTTGCAGGGTGGAATTAACGAATGGAGTGAGCCAGTGTACATTGGGAGAAGCACACATGACAACAGGGTCATGTGCGGCAAGGCATGTCTCATCCATCTTCTTTTTTCCTTTTATCAGCTATATTAAACTATTTTAGGATGAATAACGAGATAGAGAAATCATTTGCAACGGAGTCATTGTATAAGGGAAGAAATGATCATCCCCTTCCCGAGATATAAGAAACCCCAAAAAAAGATACTGAGGAATTGACGGTTTGTTTATGACTGCACTCGTAGTTGCAGTACATACATGCATTTTACCTAGTTGCATAATGTATTCAGCCCTCAGACACAATTGCAAAAAGTTGAATTCATTACTTAAGATTTGAAAAAATAGGGGAACTTTCCATGGAAGAAATGGCTGCATTCCAAGTATCTATTGGGAGAAACGAGAGATTAAGCAGGATAACTGATACCGTTTTTGTTTCACACACTGATGTCACAGATTTACCTCACAGAGGGAACACATACCAGGGCCACTCAATAAGTTATCTGTCTGAATATGAAAGGGATGAGCAACAGGCCTGTGCCTGCTGTGACATGTTTCGACAGGTCTCGTGAGTGCCCCACCACTATACCAGCTCAGTGGCTTAACTCCGTTCAAAGTGGTAGCGCATTAGATTTCTTTTCCTGAGTCTGTGTCATGGATTTGACGNAGCAACAGGTCTGTGCCTGCTGTGACATGTCTCGAGAGGTCTCGTGAGTGCCCCACCACTAGGGCTAAAGTCCGTTCAAAGTGGTAGCGCATTAGATTTCTTTTCCTGAGTCTGTGTCATGGATTTGACGAAAGTTGAACATCGTTCAGTGATCAAATTCCTCACCAAAGAAGGGAAAGCACATAAGGAGATTCATGAACGTATGTCTAGCGTTTATGGTGTGTCTTCGCCTTCTTATTACTAAGTTAAATTTTGGAGCAAACAGTTTAAGGTACTATGGGAAGATGAAAATCGACCGCCTGGATCGAAATTCCGCTTTATAATTGTTGTAAGGGACCTCAAGAAAGGGCCTTGGAGCCGATTCCTGACTCTCTGCGGTAACGCCCGGGGCCATGATTTCAGGTCAAAGGTCACAATTTACATGCATCTCTTTGAAAACGTGTATCTCCCCAACCATTGGTCGCAGAAACGTCAAATTTATGCCATTCTCCTTGGAAGATATCGCGCTAAATGGAAAAAATAAATACATGCATGTAACTGTCGTTATCGAGACGCCATGGCGAAGATGCAGACCGACTTTCAAAATATGGAGAATTAAAGATAGTCCAAATTATCAAGTTCGTCATGGAAGAGGCAACCACTACATTATAATGGATGTTCCAGTCAAACCGGAATAGATATATGGAACCGCGATACCGCCCCATTTTATCCCCTCACCGTTATGCCGTTTTTCCCCATCAGCACGTCTATAATAAAGACACTGCCAAACAAAAGGTGAGGTGCAAAAAATGACGACTTCATGCAATAGTTCACATTTTCACCTTCAGCAAAAAAAATGTCGACCTCATGGAGGTCAAGAAAATGAAACAAGCCACAAGCTATGAATAACTCATAATGTAAGTAAAAATGGGCAAACTTGGATCCAGGCATTCTCAAATACCTGGTTAACAGTACACCTCAGCGAATGCAGTGGGTTATCGAAATGAAGGAACATTGGTACATTACATTACGTTGGGAAATGAATTATTTTTCATCGCTCTTTTTGGAGGGGAATAAAATGAATTGTCCCAGTCTTGCACAATCATACGGCAGGGTTATCGCCGACGGCTAATGAACATCTAGGTTATTATCAAATATGACTTACCAAGAACATTCAGTCTACGGATGAAGAGAGGAAAAAGTACTACTAAGATGAACTGCGGCAGATACGCAATATGGCAATGGGATATGGCAATCTTGACTTAAAGGCTCCCATCCCCTTTATTTCTACCTTTGCACACATGTTCCACTCCTAGTCGAACATAAATATCAACATATGCCGCCGTCGCCGGTCCTACAGCATAATTTCTCAAACTAGCCCGGAGTTGTCAGGGATTTTCTTCCATCTTATGTCCCCATGATCCAGCCAGTGAAATGTTTTCTTCCTCCTTCTCTCACCAAAACACGGATAAATCGTCCCAGCTTATTTTTTCGTCTTTTTTTACATTGAACCTGATGCGAGGGCCTTCTTTCCAGGCCTGCTCGTGCTCCATACCGTAAGGTTAAGACGTACCTCTCGGGTAATATAATCGATAGGAATATTGTGTAATTACGAGTCAATACGAAATATGTCAATACGAAAACTTATCCTGAATGTTGTGCATATAGATGACATTTAAAATAATTGCATCAAGTGACTCCTCGGCCTATCTAACCTGGAATTCTGCTACCTTGCCTCACGCGAGAGGCATACGAGGGGCGTTCAATAAGTATTGCGTCCTTATTCATTTTTCGTCAATGAGATAACATTAAGATGTTATCGTCGCACTATCTACTGGACGTACTTCTGTCCTATCTCTGCGCAGAATTTGATCATTGAAATGCCACGATTTCACTTTGAATAGTCCTATCTGGGTGTGGTTTTGAGGACTGGAAATTTTCACCTTCCGGACCATTTTGAATTTCAGGGCGCTTCCCTATCAGCTCAGAATTGAGAGTTGAGCAACGAGAAGTAGATTGAGGTGAGATCGGATCGATAGAGGGGGGGGGGGGTGGCATCACCTCAATATATCCATCACGGGGTGATTGAAAGTCGTCCAGTCTCTCACTTTGGCTATTGCCAGGCAGAAGCTTTAACCCCCCCTCGTGCAGACTTAGCTCATCTCATCCTGGTAACATTTTCAACTTCTCAGAATATTATTCTAACCTAGAATCGCCCTGCAATGGGTACCCCTTTTGGAACTTGACCGTGAATTTAAAGCTTGTGAAGGCATTTTAGAAGTTAAAAGTGCCATGAAGCACCTCACACAATCTTTTGCCATATTGGAGTGACTGGTCGTAAATCAATTCCAATAATGTGTGCTTGCTTCCTAGCTTGTTCTCTGTTATAAAAAAAAAACTAAATCCAGGTTCCATCGTCAGTAATGAAATAGAATGCGTTGGATCTCTATTTCCATTTTGAACCAGCTCTCACTACAAATTTCCTTCAGTTTCTATTCCCACGCATTTGTGGGGATGTCGGGAAATCGTCTAGCAAAAATCTTTCTCACCCTGAGGTTGGGGTGTTGAAGTGTCTCAGAAGTTCCCGTCGAGAAGCGAGATTCGAGACTCGCACTCTCGGTAAAATGCCAGGAACTAGCGGTAAAATGTTCCGCACTTCTTCCGGAGCGATTCGTACGCGTTGCCTGATCCTTCTTACCCTTCCTATGATAAGATGGTAATTAGAAAGTACGGAACAATATGCAATACGTACGTATTATGACGACATACCTTCAATTGGGAGTTTCAGATGTAAATGGAAATGGCAATAAAAGAATGAGATGCAAGTCATGGGTAAGGAATGAAAATGGCCCGTCGCCCTCCGAAAGCGGGTCACCCAGAAACACTCGGGAAATCAGCCCTGACATTTGATTTCGCCCTGAAGATCCCTCGCATCCTGCATCCATTGCAGCATCCTCTTCAAGGCGTCCTCCACCTCCACTCTGCCCCCTCGCACCAGGTCCCGGTTCGCGCGGACGCTGATCCTCGCCTCGTCCTCGAACGTCGTCAGCATCACGCCTCGCCCTGAGGAAAGATTCATAGACCGTGAGTGGAAGGGCCATACCAGCGCTGAGGAATACTTTACAAATATATTTCCTTCTCTTCCTCCTTTTATCTTAGGGGAATTTTAAAAATAATTAAAGCAAACTCCCTGCATCGATGAATATGAATAATCTGATATTGACTCGAAACGGTTAAACGAAAGCCATCCACAACAGGTCAGTTGAAGCCGGTAAAAAGGTTTTAGTGAAAAATTTAGCCGAGACTTGGATGATATTAAACCCACACGCATGCGTTTTCTTCACTCCTTAAATGGCTCAGAATCCTGTCCCTTTGCAGCGTCCACTTCTATTTTTTTTCCAGATTTGCCTTGGCACACGGGACTCCAGTCAATTTACCAGCCTACTCAACTGGATACAGAGATAATGCAGGAGACACACCAGAACGGAACAAACTTGAAGTCCTTAAACCCAACCTATGGCATTGAAAGGCCTTTTCTTGCGGGTTAAGCGGCTTTGGGAAAAAGCCTGGGTCGAAGCGGCCAGGATCCGTTGCTCAGGTAAGTTTGTGATACCTTATTAACCGTAGTACTGCGGGTCCCGGAATATTCCGGGTGCAGACTGACGACGTTGTCAATGCAGCAGGGGTAGGATTTTAGGGTAGGAAGTTCTACACTCGGGGAATGAAACAGGGTGAGATCTCCATTCCCAATCAAATAGTGTGCGTCAAAGAATAGTTTCTTACATTCATTTTTTTTTTTCAAGTGAGGGAATTCTCTTCTGTTCCATGATACAGACTGTGTCTCATGAGAGTGTATCCCATGAGAGTGTACCCAATTTCTTTTGGCCTAGCCTACGGGCAAGAGTAGCGTAGCCGAGCCAGCCTAGCGCGTTAAGCCAAGTCTATTTCATCGGCTAAGCTATAATAAATTAAACATACTCAACACTTTCAGTCCGGGCAGGACTCAGGAGTCCCGCATTTTCTTCGCATGTACTACAGGATTACTCAGGAATGCACGACCTTGAGGCTAAGGCAGGATTTTGAGTCCCAGTCTATGGTATTTCACCTCATGTTGTCAAGTTGACAGCAGTCCACAGTAACATGAAGCAGCCGTATTTCCTCCGGCATAAATGATGTCATATTTTGCATTTATATCAGCCAATAAATTTCCTTTCAAGCCAATTTTTTTTACTGTTTTTGTAAGCTAGATAATGGAAAGTAGTACAGGAATGCTGGGAAACAACTTAAATATGAATATGAGTATCAGCTTAATTAAATAAATATCCATCTTATCATTTATTTGTATAAATAGCGTAATTTAAATATTTAATTTACTTAAGAAAACCCTTTTAAAAGCACTTTTATTTGAGCCTTGTCGAAGTCCAAAAAGTACATTACATTTTTTCAGCGCCTAGAACGTAATTCAAAACTGAAAGCGTTACGACAGATGCTCTGTATCTATGAATATTTAAATAATAATGTTGTCTTAAGTGGTTATTGTGAAAAGCATTCCTTATCCAACGGTACGTATGGGCAAATTTCCGTTTTCCAATATGTAAAAACGATTAGCTTCTAACTGCCACATGAGTCACAAATTCCTAAATCCTATCTCAGCAGGCCCCAAAATATCTGCAAAAATTAAGGCCCTCAAATTGGTGATATTATCATTATTATACGATGATAATCATTATTATTGTAGGCATAATCATTGGTCCTGATTTAACAACTTCGGTCAAGGCCCGATTTGTACAAAAAGTTTCATTCCAGGAAACCTCGATTTGAACATATTTGCCTTACTTTAAATCTACCGCATAGTTATGAATAGACTGGTCACGACTAGTTCGCAAAGCCAAACCAAGATTTTATGATGAGCTGTGGGCCCATTCTCGACACGCATTCAAATCTCAGTTCAGAGCCGAGAAGATCTGAGGTATTGTACATTGAAAAAAATCCTAATGCGCCTAGTAGAAAACTCCTGATGACGTTGCCCGACCTGCCAGGCGTAAATTCCTGGTGTGCGCTCTCACCTAGCATTTGCAAAGCAGGCGAGACGAAGTACGCAGATAGGATCTTATGATCCCGTATGCTCAACCCCCTCCCCAGGTAAGTGAGGTCCACATTTGAGGTCATGTAATCCGGTTCCACCGTCGTGTACATGAGATACTTGCAGAGCCGAACCGGCAAGAGCCCATTGAAGATCCGAGTCCCGATCGCCAGCGAATGCACGCCCAGGCCCTCCTTCGCGACTCGGTTCATCGCCTGGAAGCGAACGAGAGATTTCTGTGGGTCGGACGGAATCCCGTCGAAGGTCATCCAGGCCTGGCTCGACTGGTTTCCGAGGTCGCCGTCGCTCTTTCGACGCAGGGTGACCGCCATGATGCCCTTTCGAAACCGGGCCTGGAGGCCGTGGTACACGGCCGCCGTGAAGACGTCGTTGACGGTGCAAGCCATCTGCGACCTGACGTCTTTCAGCATCTTCAGCGGAAAGCCTGGTGAATGCGAGACGACCCCCTCCATCGTCCGCTCTGCCATCACCTTCAGGTTCGCTCGGACGTTTTTCGGGAGAGGGGAGGTGAAATTCTCGATCGTGTCGAACATGAGAATGCCTGCCAGGAACGACGTCCAGCGAGTCCAGCCATTCATCGTTGCGTTTTCGCGGCGACTCTCCGGAGGAACGGCCTGGTCTAGGATCGGCTCGAGCATCGCCCTGACCATGCCGTAGGCGTCGGAGATGACGTGATGGACCTGGAAGATCAGAGCCGTTCTTGCATTTCCTTGAAAGGGGATGACCAAAATTCTCCAGGGAGATCTTTCTTCGGGGAACTTTTCTCTCGTGCTGGACTGGAGGATTCGGTCTAAATCCCCCTCAGACGACACCACTGCATCGTCGAGGAATTCCAAGTGATCTCGAAAGCAGAACGGATCTTCCTCTCTCCAGACGGCGTAGCCAAGCACCCGATCGACCTTCATGCGAAGTTTCTCCACACTTGCAAGCACCTCGAGACGCTGCAGGAGATCCCCGGCGTCCACGTGTCCATCCAGTACGAGCGTCAAGGTCACGGGTTCCAGGTGCTTGTGGTAGGCGGAGCAGAAGACGACGTCCAAGTCCGATATCAGCCTCACCCTCTGGCCCCGCATCCTCAGCAGCCCAACGCACAGCCACACCCAGCACCGGTAGAGGGCCAGGAGGGTCAGCGCAGGGAGAATGAGGACCCAGATGAGGAGGTTCTTCAGTACCGAGAATAGCAACTTCATCGTCTGCACCTCAGCTGCCCGAGAGAAGCGAGCGGACGGCACCACCGGATGTTTTCGCTCCAGGAAGAAGTGCGATCCGAGTGAGACGTTTCGAGGCGTGACCTTTCGGGAGTTGCCAGTCATGATTGCTTATTTTTCTCCCAGGAATCCAGTCATTGTACCACGACTGAAATCCCTTCTCATGGTTCTATCGCGTTTCCGTTCACTTCCACGTGAACGTAATTAAGCCGAAATTACGGCGATTACCAAAATTAGGGCAATTAAAAAAAGATTTCTTCATTATTTCTCCTTGAAAAGACGAATCGCTTTCATTAGATACACGAACGCTCACAATGACTTTCATTCAAGTCCTTTGTCTTTCTCGTTGAGGATGTATCTTGCCTTCAATACAACATGTGACATGTTCTTCTCAATATATTGACGATCGGGACTTACTAAGTGACTGACGCCACTTGAAAGTATGTTTCAGACACTACAGAAAGCTTATAATTTTCGAGAATTATCGGCGACGTAATATATTAGGCTGTAACGAGTCGTGACGAGCAATTTTTTTATTTAATGAAGTTTTACCGCTTCGTTTTAAAGTTGCAAGCGCCAAAGCCTCTAGTTGAGAATATGATCGGTTGTAGGAAGGGTCATTTTGAACATGTCTGGCTCTTTTCATTTGAGGAATTGAGAGGATCCGAGGCGTTTCAAAATTAGAATTACAGCTAATTTAAAAGAAAACTTGCAGTTACTGTTTTGCCGAACGAACGATGTAAAATGAGACCCTCATGGCGAGTTCTCACGAGGCGAGCCAGCATGGGCTCTCAACCTCAAAAAACCTAAGAGAAATAGTGGTTAGTCATCCATAAACTTCCATTGCAATTTTCAACAATTAATTGGAAATCAATGTTAGGCGGTTGCCAAATCGACTACGGCGGCAGTGGACCTGCCTCTCTTGGACCTGTCCGTGACGATGGGCCCCATTCGTGGCACGCAAGCGCAGGGCCGCCCGCTTTTGCCATGTCACCTCTGGCGGGATTCATCGCTTGCTGCGCAGTGCGTCCTGGGCGAAGACGCGAGAATGCGGTGCTGGAAACTGGATGGAAACAGGCTCGCCTTTTTGCTGGACAGTCAGCTGGGGATCTGTAGGGTCAGCCTCTGACTTTGGTCAAGCCTCACGTAATAACCCTGTTCGTTCGCTTTGTTGCCGCTTCTTATGCAGCTGAGTAGGTCTTTCTCCTTCAGTTGTGGAAATGCCTTTCTTCTGGAACCACCTAGCCTGTTCCTCTTGCATAATTTTCAATCATTTCTGAGGTACCTGTTTCGATCTCGAAGTATCAATTATCTCCATTGTGAATCCCCTAACATCGAGATGATGACGTAGAAAGATGAAATCGTCATTTCCTTCTCTCCGAGAAATCAGGCTGTTAAATGCGAGCAGTACCAGAGGCACTGACACTGGTGAACTCTTATTTAAGTGGGCACGAAGAAAGCGCAAGGAATTAAATTTCGGGTTGACTGAAACGGGCGAAGATTAAATGGAGTTTGAAGGTACGAATTTACATACTCCAACAATATATTTTTAAAATTTGCAGAAACTGTAAACCTGCTGCTGTCCCTTTACGAAATAAAATCGGTGCCCGTTTGCAACTACGCTCTCCATTTAATCTGGAACGACCTATTCGCCTCTCACTTGCAATTCCTGGGACCACACCCATTCGGCACAGCAATGTTGTATCAACGTTGAAACTAGGTTGAAACGGTGAGAGATGGTTGAGGTTGATATATCAACAAGAAATCAACGTCTGCTCTGCATAAGTAATAATATTTTCACGTTTGAAGATGTATCATCAGCATTGACTTAACTTTAGTTCATTTCATTTTTTAAGTTTTCACTAAGATATCAAGTGAACTACTAATACGTCTCAATGTAATTCATTTTCGAGGGAGATCCCATTCAGGAATAAGCAACCCTGATCAAATTGAAATCTTCTTTCAGCACTTATCTCTGTGAGCTAAGAGTGGCGCGTGGTTTTATCTTGCACCTACCCTTGGTTTAACCTGCCTCAAATTTAGGTCTAAGACCCTATTACATATGCTTTATGTCATCTCTACTACTGCGTAACATCTAGGTGGATTTCCACATCCGGTCTAGGCCCATACCTTGGTTTTTTCTTTGTCCTAGGACCGAGTTAGGCCTACACCCATATTTCCTCCCTTCTGCGCCAGGACTAAACTTTGATCTATTTGTGAGACAATCACATGCCTAACTCTATATCTGTAAATTTAGGTCTAATTTGTGAACCCTTGGTGTTTGCTCACTGCAACCCTACAAAAGGGAAATGGCACTGAACATAATCAAATCATGAAGCTGAGTTGGCCAAAGGCATAAATGTCAAGGAAACATTGACTCTGCATCTGGGAATATTTACATTACACAATATATTCTCTGGTATTCTATATGATGATGCTATAAATATAGTGAATATGAAGTATTTTCTTGGCAACTCGGAAGTACTGGGAATGAGAACTCCAAGGAAAGAGTCTAGTTAAATGCTTAACACTGAAATGAAGAATTATGTAATATTATAACTTAGAAAATCATGAGTCAATCCTTGTGACTCTGAGGTTTCAGCACGATGAGCATGCCTGTGACTCTTTGGGGCAGTAATATGTCAAGATGTACTAAGTATCGGAAAAATAAGCAAGAGGTGAGGAAAATATTGGATGAAGTCCATGCAGAGGCTCAAGGGAGTTCACATCAG
>CAJPEV010006443.1:0-10172 GCA_905338385.1 Darwinula stevensoni
GCTCAGTCAGCTCAATAGTCTTTTAGAGGAAAAAATTGATCCACTTGTTCCTTGTGAAGGTTCTGTAGGAGCTAGCGGTGACTTAACGCCATTGGCATACATTGCAGGCGTGCTAGCCGGTGAAGGTGCGTATACTGCCGGCCCACGGATAAACGTCTACAAATAAAAAGTGGTGAATCGCTTGTGCATGAGTCAGGTTAAAATCGCCTAAAATTGGCTTTTCTTGCAACATCGCCAACTTAATGCGCACGAGTCTTGCTTCGGCATCGTTAAGATCTTTGGTATGGGTGATACCTAACGCATTGATAAGACAACCATTAGCTAGCGTATACGGATCATCTTCTATGTCTTCTTGCGTATCAGCCATGAAACCGCTAACGATATAATTTTTAAAGTGAATATTGTGTTTTAATTCGATTTAACTCACGTTCATAAGCATCTTGTAAAGACATTTCGCCTTGAATATAACGCTCCATGTCAGCATTGGACTGTGCATGAGTCACGGATAATCCCTCTAATGCTAGCGACTCATTAGCGTATCGAACGATCGCCGCCCGCTGCTGCACCGCAACCCAATCTGGCTTGTTCACTTGATGCACAAGTAAGTGTAGATGGTTTGATTTTGCCTTTTTAGCAACACGTACCCGTGTCACACCACGCGGCAAAAAATTTGGCGAAAACTTGGCAATGGCAGTCATGTGTAAAAACCTTTTAAAGGCTAACAAAACGTTGAAGTTAACCGTATTATAGTGCAAAATTTCCCAATATTCAAAATTAATAACTGTATTATTCCATTTTCCGAGCAATTGTGTAAGTGAAACGACTTTGATGCTACGACCAGTGTAATTCCAATTAGGATGACCACGCGAAACGACGAAGATGTTACAAATGCAAGGCTACGAGGAATGACGAATTGCACGTTTGACTTAGAATTGGAATTGCATAGAGTAAAGCAAACTCATCGCATGCACCAACAAAAACCGCACCAAAATGGTGCGGTTTTTGTTGGTGCAATAAATAATCGCGTAACAAGTTGAATATTACTCTTCTTTAAAATCAAATGGGTAACCAGAACACACAGGCATTACTCATTACACATTTGACTAAGGATTAGAATTATTCAATTCGTTCGCCATGTTGGCTCAAATCCAAGCCTTCACGTTCTTGCTCTTCAGCAACACGTAAACCAATTGTTAAATCAATGACTTTAAGGATGATAAAACTGGCAATCGTTGAATAAACAATGGTAAATAAAGTGGCCAGCCCTTGAATTTGCAACTGCCCCATCATATCTTCAACACCCAAGGCAAACACACCCGTTAACATTGCACCGACAATCCCGCAAACACCGTGTACACCAAAAGCATCTAATGAGTCATCATACTTAAAGATTCTTTTTAAGGTTGTCGCACCAAAGAAGCCACACACACCACCAATCAAACCCATAATTAAGGCACCTTGTGGATCAACAAAACCAGCTGCTGGTGTAATGACCACTAAACCCGCTATCGCACCTGATGCTAACCCTAATAAAGAAGGCTTACCACGTAAAATCCATTCTGTTGCCATCCAAGATAGTGTAGCTGCTGCTGCGGCAATATGGGTTACTGCCAGAGCCATTCCTGCGTCTCCTCCAGCCGTTAAAGCTGACCCCGCATTAAAGCCAAACCAACCTACCCATAATAATGCTGCTCCCGTAGCCGTATAAACGAGATTGTGTGGAGGCATGGCTTCACGACCATAACCAACCCGTTTGCCAATTAAAATCGCAGCAACTAAACCAGCAATCCCCGCGTTGATATGTACAACAGTACCACCTGCGAAGTCCTTTGCCCCCATTTTGTAGAAAAGGCCACCAGCTTCCCAGACCATGTGACAAATTGGTGCATAAACGACCACCAACCATACTGCACTAAAAACGAGCATAGCGGAAAATTTCATCCTCTCGGCAAAGGCACCCACAATCAAAGCAGGCGTAATGATTGCAAATGTCATTTGAAACATCATAAAAACTGTTTCTGGGATCGAATTATTCAACCCACCTAAGGCTTCTTTCGTCACGCCCTTCAGCATTACCTTGTCCAAACTACCAATATAATCATTACCAGCGGTAAAAGCCAAAGAATAAACCACGACCATCCACAAAACACTTGCCACCCCTGTAATCGCAAACATTTGTGCAAATACGCTTAAAACATTTTTCTTGCGAACCATACCACCATAAAAAAGGGCTAGACCAGGCAAGGTCATCATCAGTACAAACGCCGTTGCGACGATCATCCAAGCGGTATCACCAGAATTTAATGTCGTGGCTGCAGCAGGTGCTTCTTGCGCCAAAGCCACCCCTGCAAAACCAGACAGCAAGGCTGCGAATGGCAAACCAATTGTTTTTAAGGCTTTCATTGAATCAACTCCATTAATTAAAAGAACACAGACCATATAGCAATAAGTGTGCCAATTTTGAAATGTTTGCCCAAAAGCAACAAACAGCATGAAATCACTTGAGGGTCATTACCCTTGAGGAGTAAACTTACAAGTGTTGGGTTTGTGACGGTTATGACCAATATTGAGTTTTTGACTTTTGTATGACATGCCAAACCACATAGCATCCTAGTCACTAGAATCAAATAACGTTTTATTTATAAGGACAACATATGTTTAGTAGCTTAATGCCGCAACGCAAAGAGTTTTTTGTACAGCTCGAGCAATTGGCTCAAGAAGTTTTAGCTGGTGCTAATGCCAATCTACGTTTAATCAATTCGTTAGATACCGATAAAGCCGCAATACCTGCTTTGACTCAAGAAATTGAGCTCCATGACGACAAAGCCAGTCAAATTAAAGCAAGTTTAATTACCTTATTGCACCAATCTTTCACGACCCCCATTAATCGTGATCAGATTCATACCCTAACGTTGGATATGGATAATATATTTGACGCTATTCTTGATGTGACCTATGCCATTGGCATGTATAACATTACACAGTCAACCGCTGAGTCTCGCGAGCTTGCTGTTTACGCCTCTGATGCCTGCCGTTTGTTGCACACAGCCATTGCTGGTTTGTCTGATCGCAAACGCAATCAAGAGCTAGTCAATATCTGCAAAGAGATTGATCAAATTGAATTAAATGCAGACAAAACCCAACGCAAGGCTATCACTGTGCTTTTTCAGGAGGAAGCTTCTATCTGGAATGCTCTCAAAATGCGTAAATTTTATTCACTCCAAGAAGATATTCTTGACTTGTGTGAAGATGCGGCCAAAACCATTGAAGAAATCCTCATTGAGAACGCATAATCAACCAACATCATTTCAAACATAACCAATATTTTATACAAAGGATATTATGGATCCAGTAACCATTAGCAGCTTCTGGGTGCTCGTCTTTTTGATTGCCATTGCACTCGCTTTTGACTTTATGAATGGCTTTCACGATGGTGCCAACTCTATTTCAACCATTGTTGCCACCGGCGCGCTCACCCCTAGGCAGGCCGTTTTATTTGCTGCATTTTTTAACTTTGTTGCCATTTGGGTTTTTCACCTCAAGGTGGCAGCTACCATTGGCAAGGGGACCGTTGACCCAAACTACGTTGATCATGTTGTTATTTTTGGTGCGCTCATGGGTGCACTCATTTGGAATATTATCACGTGGTATTACGGTATTCCATCCTCATCTTCACATGCCCTAGTGGGTGGCTTAGTCGGTGCGACCGTTGCCAAAGCCCACAGCCTTGCCCCCATCGTTTGGTCTGGATTTGGCAAAATTTTGGCATTTATCATTATTTCACCACTGGTTGGTTTTTTAATTGGTGGTTTTTTAATGGTTATCGTTGCGTGGCTTTTCCGCAAAAAAACCCCCTACCAAGCCGCAGGCTGGTTTAAATATGCACAGCTCTTTGCAGCGGGAGCATACAGCCTTGGTCATGGCGGTAACGATGCCCAAAAAACCATTGGTATCATCTGGTTACTCTTGATTACAGCTAACCAAGCTACAAAGGATCCGAGTTCTCTACCCATGTGGGTGGTTTACAGTTGTTATATCGCTATCGCCCTTGGCACATACTTAGGTGGCTGGCGGATTGTCAAAACCATGGGTAGCAAAATCACCAAGCTCAATTCCGTATCGGGTTCTTGTGCTTCAATGGGTGGCGCCATCACCTTGGGATTATCAACTTTAGGCGGCATTCCTGTTTCGACGACACATACCATTACTGGCGCCATTATTGGGGTAGGTTCAGCACAAAATATTAAAGCCGTGCGCTGGGCAGTAACCTTTAACCTTTTGTTTGCTTGGATCATCACGATTCCTATCTCTGGACTGATTGCCGCTTTCTTTTGGTGGCTAGGAACACATTTCCTATAAGTATTAGCAAATCAATAACCCGTTAAAATCAATACAGGATACAATCATGAGTCAAACTACAACCCCCACTCGGGTACAACTTTTTGAGTTGTTAGCCAGTCACACCGACCGCATGGTCGCAGGTGCACAGGCTACATTGCGTTTAACCCAGCTGCTCGGTCAAAATTCAGCAGAAATGAACTTACTCATTGAAGAGGTTAATCAAAATGAAACTAGCGCTGATGAAATCAAAGCTTTGGTGTTTCGTTTGGTTTACGAGGCGTACACAACCCCCGTTAACCGCGATCAAATTCACACCCTGATCATTCATTTGGATAGGGTATTAGATACGATCCAAAGTGTTGCCAATTCGGTCGCTTTTTTTGACCTAAAAAAAGAAAGTTCAACTGCCGTAGCATTAGCACAATGTGCTGTAGAGTCTTGCAAGCAGATTAATAGCGCTATTTTAAAGCTCAAAAATCATCTCGAAATTGATGCCGTCAGACAGTGTTGTCAAGCTGTCACCGATCAAGCTAAACAAGCCAATCAAACCATGCGAGCAACGGTAACACAAATGTTCCTGGAAGAAGGTGGTGAAAACGCAGCATGGAATGCGATGAAGTATTCTGAATTCTTTTTCAAACAAGAAAAGGTACTCAAGCGAGCCAAAAAAGCAGCGCAAACCATTGAAGAGGTCGTGCTAGAAAATGCATAAGGAAACGCGGAACAACTCGGCTCTGCGAGCAAAGCACCAAGCAGTAGACTAGAAAAAACTATACACATCATATCGATAGATGGTAAAAGCCAATCCCACTTGGCAGCGGGATTTGCCGCAAAATCGAATTAATCCGCATTTCCCTAATGCCAAATCAAGAGCATCAAGTCGTCACCCCACCGATCATTAAGGTGAGGTGACGACTTGATCACAGCGAAAATTGCTATATATATATTTGAACCACCCCTTGGTCATCTTCATCACCATTTACAACACTTTTCCTCAGCGCATTGGTCGCAAGGCGATTCAGCATTCCTGCACACCCAAACCAAACCATTGAATATATTTGGTGTTTATTTTTGATAGTTTTTAATCACCTCAGGACAGCTTTCGCTCAGACGCTTAAATTGATAACACGTACACTCAAGACTATCTTCATTCACACAAGGGTTAAACAACTCTTGCGTTTTGCTGCAGTCGAGCTTAGGATGAGTTTTTAAGATATTTTTTAGTTCAGCCTCAGCACGTTTTAGACAACTGTCACACGGCAACACCTTCGTGTCCGAGCAACTCCCTGGTGCGCTCATGTTATACCAAGGCTCAACACCTTTCCATGAAGCATCTGTGGGGTCTGATTGTTGCAAATATGCGCACCCCGCTTCTGTTTCGTAACGACATTGCGCACAATCAGGATCTGCAGGCGATCGACACGTTTTGGTTTCAGCGATTTGCGTCGTTCGAGCTGCAGGCGCATCAACAACTGGTACGTTAGAAGCTTTAGAATCAATAACTTCACTAGCACTAGCTGCCGTACTCGTGTCTGGCGATAGATTGCCAAGGACAGTTTTTTGCTCCATACACGCGCACAAACCAAACAAAAAAACAAATATTATTATACAGTTATTTGCAAATCTACCCAACACATTGACTCCTTAAGTATGTCGCTTTAATACAATAAACGCTGCTAAGAGCCATATCATCACAAGCACCACCACAAAACAGCGAAATTGCCGTAAAATCCAACCCATTGATACACTTGTATCAATCGTTCCATTATACTCACTTCGTAGCCAATATGACGACTTTATTCGCCCGTATCAAACAAACCATGATCAAGTTATTCTACTCACTACCTATATTCATCACGTTGTCAGTGCTGACTTTGCAAGGCTGCCAACCGAGCTTATCAACATCAGTTCCACAGAATACATCGTTCATGCGACTAGACGGTAGCTCGTTTACAGATAAAGATTTGCGGGGTAAAGCCCATATCGTCACCTTTTGGGCAACGAGCTGTTCTACCTGTATAAAAGAAATGCCGATATTTTCTGACAGTTACAACAAATTTAAACCAAGAGGATTCGAAATCATCGCTGTCGCCATGAGCTATGATCCACCTATGTATGTGATGAATTTCCAAAAAACACGTCAATTACCATTCACCGTGGTCATGGACTCGAACGATACCATTGCAAAAGCCTATGGCGACATTAAAGTGACGCCAACCACCTTCGTTTATGGCAAAAATGGTCAGCTCGTACGCCGTTACGTTGGTGAAATCAAACCTGATGATTTGAATGCAACGATAGAAAAAGCTTTGGCAAGTTAAGGCAAAGAGAGGTTTCCAAATAGTGATGCTTGTCGCACAATATCTGTATTCACCGATGAAATCATGTTGATGTATTGATATGATACAATCCATAAGCTCTTAGAGCTTTCTTTAAATAATGACAGGATTTAATCAATATGAAAAAAATAATTTTAATAGCTTTATTATCATCTCTCTACGGCACGCTAACTGCTTGCGCCTCGTCCTCTACAGGGTCAGGTTATGTTGTTACTTCTGGTGAAGAAGAGGTGCGTTCTGGTACCGTTGTTCAAATTACATCCGTGACAATTCCTGGTACGCAACATCTAGGTGTTGGTGCAATTGTCGGTGGTGTTGCTGGTGGCGCATTAGGTAGCGTATTTGGAAAAGGAACTGGCAAGGGCATTATGACTACGGTAGGAGCTCTTGGAGGTGCATATGCTGGCAGTGTGATACAGCAACATGAAGACACTATACAAGGATATAGTATTACGGTTAAAACAAAAAATGGTGTGACAGTGAGCATCAATCAAGCAGACAATCTTGGCTTGAGAGTGGGTGATTCAGTTGTGATTGAAGGATCAGGCACAGATGCTCGAGTAGTTCGCGCCAATTAATTTTCAATAACAAGGTGAATGGTGGACTGGTATGCCTAAAGCATATATGAATATATGGATTTGGTGTACCCCACCTTTTTTTTGAAGCCTACATCAACTGGCCACACACGATCGACACCAACCCATTGATATAATTACCATAAACAAAATGTAATTGATTGCATTGGATTGCACAGCCTTTAAAATGCTGCCATGCTGTTCCACCTCTTATTGCCTCCTACCACAATGATCATTAACGTAGGGCATTAATAAGCAAAGCGCACATTACGCCACAAAGTCATTGCGATGTACCGCGGTATCTTGCACGGAATACTCAGAATGTAAACGCAGGTGAACAAAGTTCAAAACCAACCCTTTGAAAAATTTAAAATAAAGCACTAGATGCAATGAAACCCCGACCAATTTCCTCACTTCAGTGTTCTGTCTATTTTACGGGAAGTTGGGTACACTTGTTTCATATAATAACAACCTATTAATTTCAGGCATATTTCAATAAGAGAAAATATAAAACAATTTTTCCTTATGGATAGTGATTATCCCAGATTTTCCATTAGACACCTAAAGCCAAACAAAATCAATCGATTGTTCTAATGACTTCCATTAGAAATTTTCTTTGCTGATCAATGAACCCTGCTCCTAATGGAAAATCTGGGATTATCAAAACACCAACCACCATGATTTTGAATACCATAAGGTCACTCGCAAAACTTGATGGCATACCGAAAATTTAAATACGTTAAACATAATCATGATCAGTACAATCGATTAAGTCATTTCATTTTCTGGCCAAATGATTAGCGCAACGACAAAAAAGAGATGACCAATGTAAAACCAAAAGAAATGACCAAATGTCCATTTGATCCGAAATAAGGATCATGTAACAGTCCATAGTTGCAATTTTTATAAATTATATAATTATCATTATGTTATAAAAATTGATTTGATGATGTAACTTCCAAAAAATTGTTGCGAATTCCTATTTAAGAAAGTCATTTCCGTTAACCCTATTTTGAAAAAGGTAAAATATGAAATCAATCAATACGAAATTTTTAGCTGCAACTTTGGTCAGCTCACTCGTTTTAACTGCTTGTGGTAGCGATGACAACGATGATATGACATCACAAAAATCGCTCAAAATTGACCTCATGAATGTTGAACCACTTGGTAATGGGTATGTATATGAGGGTTGGATCATGGTAGATGGTGCTCCAAAAACAACGGGGCGTTTCAAGATTAATCAAAAAGGCAATTTTTCACATACTGTTAAAGTTGACAGCACGGATGCCAATAAAGCAACCGCTTTTGTCCTAACGATCGAGCCGGAGTTAAACGACCCATTAACACCGAGCGACACAAAGCTTTTAGGAGGAGATGTCAACTCAACAACTAGGATAGCGTCTTTAAGTATAAGTCATCCAGCTGCGCTTGGAAATGATTTTTCGAGCTCAAGTGGTAGTTTTATCCTTGCCACGCCTTCAAGTAAAGTAACCACAGATGACAAACAAGGAATTTGGTGGCTAAAAATGGAGAATGGTGCCCCAATGCCCTCATTAAATTTACCTACCCTTCCAAAGGGCTGGACTTATGAAGGCTGGATTGTTGATAGCACAGGACCAAAATCAACTGGACGTTTTAATACGGCCAATCAAAAAGATAGTGATGGCGCAGGGAGCACGGCAGGCACTGATGGATGCACCGTTGATAACACTTGCCCTCCTTTCCCTGGTCAAGACTTTATTTCGCCAGCACTCATGCTACCGGGAACTATGGCCGTTATTTCGGTTGAGCCGACTATGGATGATAGCTCAGCACCGTTTGCCATTAAGCCATTGCTTAGCACCATTAAAGCAGACACGGCGCCAACTAACCAAGCCATGTCTCAGAATATCAGCACATTTCCTAAGGGCACGATAACTATTATGTAATTACTAGTCATTAAGGTAAAATTCAGCTTCGTCGTGAATTTTACCTTTCCGCCCCAAATTGACCCAACAAAATATATTTAAATCAATATATTGAAGTTAATCGACCTGTTTCTGACGCAACAGGTTTTTTTAATCCCAAACAGATATCTCATTCTACACTTTAGCTGGGAAATGCAAGGGTTGCTCACTGAGTTGGGCTGTCAATATCGGAGACGCTAAAGTTTGTTTTTAAGCTGCTACTGAACGTGAGGATCGGCCGATAAAAACCGTCCCGTCAGCGCATCATACACCCGTCCATTCATATGGATCAAGCCATAACCCAAACTCTCATGCCCAGTAAAACCTCGCACGGGAGCATTGGCATCCAATCCATTCGGATCACCTCTACCAAATGGTTGATAATAAATACCATCTAACGATGACCTTGGCATACTATCTGGATAATTCGCATAGACCTTGCCAACCACACTACCCAAACGATCTTTGACTCACACCTCCCAGCTCTCTCTTACTGGGGGGTGATCACACCGCTTTGGTCAGTCCAGCTCAAGTTGATTTGACCTATCGTCGAACCTCCAGCTGTAACACATAATGTTTTATTTGTACGACGAGCTCTTCGGTGATAACTGGTACTCAAAGTCCAATCCACCTGCATTGTCTGGGTGAACATAAATTCCTAAACATACTACAGTGGCTATTTTGAGACTTTATTACGCAATTTATCACTGAATTTGGTGTAAAACGGTGCAATGCGGCTTCGCCTTATTGCCACCCTACCACAATGGTTATTAACGTAGGGAGTAATTAACACAGCGTATTACGCCATAAAGTCATCATGTTCAGTCATTACGACGTACCGCGGTAATGGAGCAGGCAAAACAACCTCGTTTTATATGATCGCCGGCATCGTGCCCAAAGACGCAGGACTTATCACCTTAAACGGCATTGATATTGGTGCGTTGCCTATGCACAAACGGTCTTATTATGGA
>CAJPEV010006444.1:0-10170 GCA_905338385.1 Darwinula stevensoni
ATAGGTTTAGCTTTATCGGCATGTCTCTCTCAATTATATATATATATATCTCAATTATATATAAAATATATATATATATATATATATATATATATATTTTAACCCTGAAACACGCATAAAATAGAACTACAGCTGTTTATAGGTCACTGGTGAGATATACCCAGACCTGGTTGTTTCATCAGGATTCCCATTGTTGGTACTTTGGAAAAACATTTCAGGAAGAAAACTGACGAGTTCCATCGTTCAAAAAATGACACTGACGAGAATATTAAATTCAACAGCATGAGTAATACATCATTCGAAAGAACTTAGAGAGAGCACACTAGTTTCAAGTTTGGATCGCGTTTGAAACAGGGTGTACAAACCGTCAAAGTGGGTGAAATTAGGCAAAATTGGAGTTTTCAAATTTTATTTTGAGTTGTTTCAAACAACGCAGGAAGTTGAAATTTAGTTCTTGAATTGGCATTGCTTTAGTCTACAACGTTACAAAAGCTCGTTATGTTGCCATGCATCCTAGTGCTCAAAATTTGCGTGCCAATTTCGGCAATATTTGCCATTTTCGAATTTGTGTAACTCACATTCACTCGCTGATGAATGTAGTAGAAAATGGACTTCATAATGCGATCATGCATTGTCTTAGCTTTAATTAGAGTCCAAACACGCTTTTCTAGCTCGACTGGGACCAAAGAGCATTTTTACCCCAAAGTTCACTTATCCTCTTAGGGGATAAGCTTTGGGCTGCATATCTCGAAAACCGTTAGAGCCAGAGAGCTAAAATTTGAAACGGTTTCATAAGTATTCGATGTCAACATGCTCAAAAATTTTTCACGCCAATCGGAGTGTGACGCGCAACCACCCCTTGACCCCTTGAGCTGGAATGCCTCCCCAAGGGTTTTATTTCTCTGCAAATATGGACCATTGATTGCATTGTCATGCATGCCTCCCTTTTTTTTGCTTTAACTGAGATTGAAATTGTTGCTGTTCCCTTGCTTGTATTTTTGAATAGGTCACATGACACGTCACTAATTAATGTGCTAATTGATATCACTTCATTGTACTGCGCATGATTCATGGTGTACTGTACAGTGGTAAGGATGTTCAAGAGTTTGCCTTTGTAGAAATGGGGCAGTTTCTACATGATTGATATCTGTGTTTGAAAGTCATCTTCCCCTCACTTCTGATGTGAAGATGAACTTGAAAAATACTCTCTTCCTGCAGAGGGACAACTGCCCGATAGAATGAGAATGAATTGAAGGGCTGAAGGACAAAGTGGTCTATCTACAAAAAATATCCGAATAAAGTGTTGCTAGTTTTCCATTAGTAATACCTTGTTCATTTCATAGAAAATTATAGTTTTTTGGAAACAAGTAAAGGATGAAGTGTTCTATCGACACATATCATTTTCCCTCACTTTTAACATGAATGTCACTGGAATTTTCACTCATTCTGTGTGGAGCGTCGGGAAAGAAATGTTTGCACTTTGCCTTTTAGCCTTTCAATTAATCTCAAAGGCTAGCTTCGCAGAGGCACATTGCGTTTATGGCACAACAGGTTGATACAACAGTGGTCTGAGGCAGTCGGGTCAGGAACTTGGTGGTCACCTCTTTCAGGTCTCTTCAATGAAGTGAATGTGAGATGAATCAAGCAAAATTTCATTGAGGTAGAAATTGCTAAAACGGTCCGAATACTTAGGTTGAAGTGGAGATCTCAAGGAAGCAAGAGGATAATAGGGCATCCAAGCCCTTCATTTGTGATTTGAATACCTAATAGAATGCGTAGACCATGCTGGGAGTGAGCGAGTAAGAGAGAGAGGACGCGAGTTTCCTCATGAGTAAGTGTCTTCTTCCGAGGGTGATACCTACCTCTTGCGATGTGGAAACAGTCGCCCGGTTCCTCATCTACCGTGCAGAATACCTTGCTCCAGTGACGTGTCCATTACTAGGAGACTCAATGGCCTTCACGTATTTTCATTATCTTTCCGTAATAGTACTAAGAGGGATCAGGAACAGCATGCATCGAGTCAGAACCATGTTGCTCGAGGCACTAGCTATTTTATTGCCTAGGGATTACGTTCCCTATCGACGTCGAATCATTATGATCGTTCTCGAATTCATTCGTATTTCTTAGAAAAAAGTATTTTTCTATGAAGGATATGAGGGATTGGGACCATTAATCGATTTTAGTCTTGATATGAGTGCGTTTCGTGAGTATGAAGAGCAGCAACTCTCTGAAATCGCGATTAGTCGTGAAAAAATGTTATTAGCGGAAGAGCTGCAGGAAATCAGCCCAGAGTAGATCCAGTATCGCGCATTTTCGCAAAAGAGAGATGGGGACAGAACATTTCAGGAAAGAATCATGAAACCACTCTCTCCACGAGTCTCATATGGTGTTCTGGGGAATGCGAAATTCAATGGCGCGAGTGAACGGCGACGCATCTCGACGCGAGTGCTAGTAGCCTCCGGCTGGGAGGGAACGACCCACGCCCTTTCTAAGGGGGAAGCAAGGACAAGGCCGAGGGATGATCAACCCATGCATCTGCATCTCGGTCACGCAATACCCATACCAGCTTTATTTACTTCGCATCCCCGATGCTCGCGTGAGGAATGTGAAGGTCACATCCTCATGCGTTTCATCTATAAGAGCCGACGCTTCTTCTTTAATTGTTTGTCCGCCAGAGGCCTACACTGGTCGAGTTCTGCGGGCCCGACTGCCTTGATCCGATTCGAGTCGTGGCCCGCCCTGGACCGAAGTCTCTATGACCGAGCTTTACGTGCTCTACGATCGGCCAGGCACACAGCTCGCTCAGGCTCTAAGCTTCAGAATTCTCTGTCCCTGAGGACGTACTCGCCCGCATTCGACCGCGGGAATAATCGCATCGGTTCAGTCGAGCCGATCTGTTCCCTTGTCAGCTCATAATCATCCTTTGTTCTTCATCCAATACCCGGGCATTAGCAAATCGAATGACGCGTTTCACTTAAATGCTAGGGGGTAGAACTCTACGAAGAGTTCCACCTGGGCCAATCGAGTTCCCCTGATGACGGAACGCATCCTATTATTAATCCAATGTGTGGTTATTCTTAATTAGAACTCAGAGTCTCTGGAGAATGCTATGAGGAAACCCGCTGAAAATCGTTATGAATAAATTTTTCTGGTTTCGATCCTAGAAGTCCATTAGCCTCTAGGAGGAAGACGTGAATATTTCCCAGTCTGATTATATGTCCGAAGCCATATAAGCCATATCTACAGGGTGGTTCAATACTTACCTGCACTTTTCATTCCAGAAAATCTACGGTACATCTGATCTCCATCATACTACGCAAAATTCTCGAGGTTTTCCCCTCCCACACGGACGTACCTGTCTCACCTCTTTGGCAACGCCTGAACGCCGAACGTGGTCGAGTGCGCAGCAATTTCATTCCTCTGAATTCCTTCGGCCGAGACGATGTGGGTCGTCGCCTCTTGCATCTCTTCAGCGTTTTCATACTGACGTTTGATGATGAATCCACATTTCATCACTCATCAAAATGCAGTTCAGGATGTTGTCTTTCTCTTGGTCGTAGCAGTTGAAGTGGTCCGACGAGGCGCTCACTCTGTCAGGCTTCTTTTCGATAGTCAGTTTTATTGGCACCTATCTCGTAGTTACCTCTTTGAACTTTAAAGTGAGTGTGGATTATGTTTCCGACACTCCCAATGTTAATGCTTTGTTCCGCTGCAAAATCATGCACGGTGACACGACGATTTTCCAGAATGAAATTTGCGATTTTGCCGGATATTCACAGGATTCGCAACAGTCTCGGACGGACGGCCACGCTCAAAGAATTGAGCAAAATTTTTTTGCACGATCAGATACGCATCTCCTCTTCTACAGTAGACAGTCCCTCCCCGAACTGTGCTTGTCATCTTGGAAAAGTATCAGCCTCCATCCCTTTCTCTTTCCCGTGAAACTTTATTACACAATGCTGTTCAACCCAGGAGGACATACCATCAGACGCCATGCTCTTCGCACTCAATTGCGCATTCGCAAGGGTTGGAAATCATATTGAAGATTGGGGCTATCTGCCATATTAGGCTTTCAGACTTTTTTCTATCTTACATATTTTCTAGAATAGAAAGTGCAGGTAAGTATTGAACAACCCTCGTAAAAAGTCTATATCTAACGTGTACTAATAGTATCGCTCCTCTGAGTATGGAGTTGCGCTCGCGATAAGTTGAACTCTTTGCAGCGAAACATTATTCTCACGAAGAAGAAAGGACGAGCTTCACATTTGGTGCTTAGGTCGGCATTGAGATGCATCGCCTGTTGACATCCGTGCACGAAAACGATGACCTCAGGCGTGCGAGAATATACAAGTCGTTTTGTCGCCGTAAAGACGACCGGAAGTCGGTCTCGCACTCGCTTCNGGCACCATTCCTGAAATCCCTGTCTTTCCAAGCCCATTGCCTTGCCGTACGTGCAAAAAATGAACAAAATTGTTGATTGTTTCTTAGTTAAGATAGGATAGTCAAATGATTGTTTCTTAGTTGAGATAGGATTGCTATGAAACAATGCTTCATTTACATCATATTCATGTTGCTGCTAATACTTATGCCTAAGCCAGTAATGTTGAGAATACCTTAACGCGTTTGAGCGGGCCGTATTAGCCATTGAGAAGGGCGATCAAGCGAGGAATGCGAATCGCAGTGTCTTAGAATGTAACAGGAAGTTTTATGCTGCGAAGTTGTTGGTCTAAATAATTCATTAAGGGATGGCAGAAGGGGAAACCGGGAGGATTCTTAAAATATCCGAACAGAACAGAGAATATGCAATATTTGAACAAGTATATATATATCCAGTAAACTTTGAACATGTCCTAATGGGGTTGAAGGCAGGAATAATCCACTTTTTAATTAGAGCATATACATATCAGCAATAGTGTATCAACATGTATATGTTGTAATTTTCTTAATTGTTCAGGCTTAATTGTCCGCAAATGAAATTTTTTTTGTAGCAAATTTTTGCTAATTCCCACACATCTGACTTTTGGATGGCAGAGAGCAGCGCAAAATGACAAAGTCATCATATACACCATATACTGATCATATACATCATATTTATCATATACTGATCATATACATCATATCATATACTGATCATATACATCATATTCATCATATACTGATCATATACATCATATTCATCATATACTGATCATATACATCACATATACATCATATACTGATCATATACTGATCTCCATATGTTATGAACACTAGGCAATGTGCCACTTTCTTCTTGAAAATATTATCTTCTCATATGCAATAAACTTCAAATTTTTTCTATCCCACTGGTAATTTTGAATACATGATTCTGTCATTGTCTTGCGTCCAACTAAACTTATGAAATTGCATGAGTAAAGTGATGGCAGGCATTTAGTAATGCAATACCTTTCACATCAGTCTACACGATATTCACATTTTTCGGCGATGCCCGCCAAAGTAGCAGTTACTTACCCTAATATGTATGATTATATGTTTCTTGCATTTCTTTTGTGAGGATTGCATCTCAGCTCTTCACCGCCTGCTTTGCAAACTACTATGTGATTCTCTGTACTAGAAGTGTCATGTACTGATTGTGGAAGTGTCATGTACTGAAGTGTACTGGTTGTACTAGAAGTGTCATGTGACATCTGAGCGTGGGTTCTTACTCAGTGAAAATCTAGGAGGAATAACCCAGAGGACATCTGCACCAACCAAGAATTTCCGAAATGATTTTTGCATTGGCATTCTCCTTCTCTCTACTCTCCTTGCTTTTTGGGCCGACCGAACAGATATGTCCCATTGAAAAAATACTACCGTGTGAGTGCTATACGAAAGATGAAGTCAAAGTTATTGTGGATTGCTCGAAAGCCACAACAAGTGAGGAGATTTCATCGGCTTTGAAAAGCGCCACTTGGCTCACCACTCGACTGTGGTAAGTGAGAGCTCATTGAAATTTTCCGCTTTCCGTAGTCTGACTCAAACGAAAATATGCATGCATCAATCCTGGAACTACAGGCTGGCTTTTGGAATATCTCTTACTAGCGAGTTTGTTTGCCATTCGGGCAAACAAACTCGATACTCGAACTGGTCGCGACTTCGGCGCTCCATTACCTTGGATGTTGATTAATTCTTTAGTTTTTTTTTCGAAATGGGAAGTATTTAAAGTACGTCCCCATTGAAATACGTGACATATGGGGTCGAAAGACTTGATTTTTATCAAACTATTTACTTCTCTGATTCTGTGTGCATAACTTTAAATCTTTCCTTGTGTCCCTTTTGGTAAGGGTGGAGAATACATTTTGAAAAACTTACCTCTAATAATCTACACTAAGGAGACATATTTCAAAAGTAGGATTTTTCCTGTACTCAGCCATTAAACAGGTACTTCTGAGGGACGTTTATATTTTCTGTTTGATTCGTTGGATCCAAAAAAAAAATCAGGAAAATGGGACTTAAAAAAAAGAGCCCTGATGGGTTTTAGCAAAAAAAATTTTTTCTTCTGAAATGGAGACTCAGAAAACTCCATGCCTCCCAGTTTCAGTCTGATACGTTTCCCCTTTTTCGTCTATATATATTACAAATGTATATTTTTTTCTTTACGCAGCTATCCATCAGGCACTTATTTGCCAAGTGTTTTATGATTGCATGCGCCCTGTTTTGCTGGATCAGAAAATTCGTGAAAATACGCCTTTTGCAAAATATGTGCCCTGAGCCGTTTTAACAGAAACGTACCATTTTCTTCTTACCGAAATCTATTCTCAGTGCCCAAAACATGCCCAAAACGTTTCAATATTATACGTTTGCCCTTTTCGCTGGAGAAAAAACATGTTTCAAAAAGCCAACCCACCCTAACGCTATGCCCGGAGGGGATGCACCATAAAAGCTGAATACTCCCTCAGTTCAGTAATATCATGTTACATACGTGTGCCAAGTTTCACCTTTCCATTTCTGTCCAATTCGCCACGACAATTTTTTTTTCAAAACATCGCACTTCGAAAAAATTTCCCCAGGGAATGTATCGTGACTTAACATTTTCATTTAACTCCTTGTAATGTCCCATTGAAAAAATACTACCGTGTGAGTGCTATACGAAAGATGAAGTCAAAGTTATTGTGGATTGCTCGAAAGCCACAACAAGTGAGGAGATTTCATCGGCTTTGAAAAGCGCCACTTGGCTCGACACTCGACTGTGGTAAGTGAGAGCTCATTGAAATCATTTTCCGCTTCTCATTTTCCGCTTTCCGTAGTCTGACTGAAACGAAAATATGCATGCATCAATCCTGGAACTACAGGCTGGCTTTTGGAATATCTCATACTAGCGAGTTTGTTTGCCATTCGGGCAAACAAACTCGATACTCGAACTGGTCGCGACTTCCGCGCTCCATTACCTTGGATGTTGATTAATTCTTTAGTTTTTTTTCGAAATGGGAAGTATTTAAAGTACGTCCCCATTGAAATACGTGACATATGGGGTCGAAAGACTTGATTTTTTTATCAAACTATTTACTTCTCTGATTCTGTGTGCATAACTTTAAATCTTTCCTTGTGTCCCTTTTGGTAAGGGTGGAGAATACATTTTGAAAAACTTCCCACTAATAATCTACGCTAAGGAGACATATTTCAAAAGTAGGATTTTCCCTGTACTCAGCCATTAAACAGGTACTTCTGAGGGACGTTTATATTTTCTGTTTGATTCGTTCTATTCAAAAAAAAATTCAGGAAAATGGGACTTAAAAAAAAGAGCCCTGATAGGTTTTAGCAAAAAAATTTTTTTCTTCTGAAATGGAGACTCAGAAAACTCCATGCCTCCCAGTTTCATTCTTATACATTTCCCCTTTTTCGTCTATATATATTACAAATGTATAATTTTTTCTTTACGCAGCTATCCATCAGGCACTTATTTGCAAGTGTTTTATGATTGCATGCGCCCTCTGTTTTGCTGGATCAGAAAATTCGTGAAAATACGCCTTTTGCAAAATATGTGCCCTGAGCCGTTTTAACAGAAACGTACCATTTTCTTCTTGCCGAAATCCATTCTCAGTGAACTACATGCCCAAAACGTTTCAATATTATACGTTTGCCCTTTTCGCTGGAGAAAAAACATGTTTGAAAAAGCCAACCCACCCTAACGCTATGCCCGGAGGGGATGCACCATAAAAGCTGAATACTCCCTCAGTTCAGTAATATCATGTTACGTACGTGTGCGAAGTTTCACCTTTCCATTTCTGTACAATTCGCCACGACAATTTTTTTTTTCAAAACATCGCACTTCGAAAAATTTTCTCCAGTGAATGTATCGTGACTTAACATTTTCATTTAACTCCTTGTCTCAGTTGTCACATCCATGCCAAGTTTCAGCTTTCCATGTCTCTTCGTTTTACTCAAGCAAAGATGATGTTATGGAGAGGGAATGAATAACAGGACATGGAAGACAAAAAAAGCCAAAAGGTAGCCAAGGAATGGCCAGGAATTGAACCCGGACTGCCAGTCAGATATGCTACTACTACGCCAACGAACCCAGCACATCCAGTTAATTCTCTGAATGCCTTCCTCATCTGTCACAAAATATATTTAAGAAAAACGTTTCCCCCTAATGTGTGTACCCCCAGGGCATGTTCCTCCAAAGTCGGATTTTTTCTGAACTCTGCATCCCAAAATATAAATATGTACCAAGTTTCAGATTTCCAACCCTCACTTTCTGGAACATATTTTTAATTGAACGATACAGAGAAATAAAAAGTTGAAACTTCACGCAGAAGTAGACTGCTGAGTACAGAAAAAATCATACTTTAGAATTATGTCCCCTTAATGTGAAATATGGCAGGGATTTAGTATTTCAACAACTATTTTTGCCTCTGAAAAATGGGGCCTCTTATATAAATTTGATGATATGCACACAATAAAGAATTGGAATACGACTTTAATAAAAATCAAAATTACGTCCCCTCATGGCTCCGTACTTCCACATAGACGTGCATTAACCCTTTCCTCCATTGTGTCCACTATAGTGCACTAAAACATTACTGGTCATTACGGTTCCTTTTTAGCCATAGTCCACATGTCATTATATTTTTAGCGTAGTCAACATGAGGGCACATAATCTGTTCAGTGCTGCTTTCTAGCGGTGATACATGCAACTACTATGGCAGCGTACTTCTATAAACGTTGAATGAAAAAAGCCTATTTTTGATTTGCTTCAGAAATTCATGCAGGAAAGGGTTAAATTTGGTTTCGCAACTTTAAACAATCTTAATTATCGAAACCTGACATTTCATACACAAATGAGACTCAATATTAATCATGGTAACGCCTTCAGTTGCAAGGTTTATACAAAATTACATTTAAGAAAATAGAATTTCCTACAAAAAAAACATTTTCACTGTGAGAAGTTTCGAAGTTAAGAAAGAGATAAATTATAGGAGAAAAGTCAGAAAAGCAGTACATCTCCGCCAACGTCAGCTCCCACTAGAATTTACATTCCCCTCTTAATGAAACATGTAATTTTGAAAAAATAAAATCTAAATCCTCGTTCACAAGAAATCTCGATATCCCGAGTTTCTACACATATTGTAAAAGAGATTGCTTCAAATCCAAGCAAGTCCCGCACTGTTTCCCTATTTGCATTATTCCATTAATGAATGACTTCATTGAGGTCACCCCTAAGAAGCGTTTCATTCTTTTTTTTTCTCATAATAGGGAATTCCGCATAGTCAACGAACCGAAATTCATGGATGAGTACATCCCAGCAGGAATCTTTGGAGGCCTTACATTTCAGGATGTGGAAATAAGTTGGCACCATCCACCATCACACCAGTCTCAGCGCAATGCATTTCCCCTTAAGAAAATCCCCCCTATGGCAATCCTTCCATTTCAAAACAGTCTAGTGAATCTCACCATTCAATCTGGGAATTTAGAAGACTTCCCATTCCATAGTCTTCATGCATTCAAGTTTCTGAAATATCTCGACCTCTCCTGGAATTCAATAACTTCAGTCCCAACCCTCAAGAGCGAGAGCATCTTGATACTGCATCTTCGGAATAACAAGATTACTCGATTGGAGCGAGACGGATGGGAGACTCCGAACTTGAAGGAACTTGACCTCTCCTCGAATTCCCTGACCTCTATCCCAGCCCTCAAATTTGGCAGCCTTGA
>CAJPEV010006445.1:0-10163 GCA_905338385.1 Darwinula stevensoni
TTTTTGTATTTCGTAGTTGTTTTCTGCGGAATTAATAGAAAGTTTAGCATTTTCTGCTCTAAATGTATTGGATCATTGATTGTCTAGAAGTTGTACCAATAAAGATCATTTAGATACATTTTTCCCAATATCACTACGAATAGATTGGACACGTCCAGCTGCTAATGCTGAAAGTATAATGTCGCTTGATCATTCTACAGTTGCATTTTTTGTAATAGTAGTTTGTCATGTACTACTACCTAGAGGAATTACAGATATCAAAAAATCTTTTTTTGTTGTTTCAGATGTAGTTATATCTTTTTTTGTAAATAAGCGTCCTAATATCATAGCTCATATGATGATTCATACAAGAATCATAATATTTTTCTTTTTCATAGTGTGGTATGTCTAATTATAAAAATTTTCAAAATAATATATAATAATAGTATCACATGGAAGAGGGGTATGTAGAGTATTTTCAGCCTATTTATTATGAGGTTTTGTTTTTTCTTCACATGTTTTCATTTCTTCTTGAATATATTCAATGATACTATGCATGTCACTGTTTTTGATAAATCAAACAGCGGTGTCTCACTTTGATATTGTCATAAGAGTGTCTCAAGGATGGATATTTAATAAATCTCTGACTTCTTTTGGGATGACAATTTGACCCTTTGGGCCCACTGTTACAGCGCCCCATATTTTCATAGACGTGTCACAACTATGATCCATTGTGTATTTTTAAGGTAATAAAAGTTATACTTTTTATACATAAACAATTTTGTAAAACAAGTTGTACTTATGTATGTGTCGCATTTGTATAATAAAAAAATACCACCCTCATTCAGGGTGGTATTTGTGATAAAACGTTGCTATTTATGCCTGTATACAATGCCGGGCATATAGTGGTATTCAGAGCAATCATTAGTAATGTAATGAAAAGGATATTTATCGCTTCTTATTTCATGTAATAATGATAGTTCTTTACTCCCAGATATGGTAACAGCGTTTCTTGCTTCTTCAGATTCAATATCTGTTAAGCGTAATAAAACACTTGTTCCTACACCTTGCCACTTTTCTGCCTTTTGGTCGTAATGACCAGGGTAGATAATATCATTCTTGGTATGAAACAAGAACATGTTTGCAATAAAGTATGCTTTTTCGTGTTTTTCACCTTGGGTGGGGATGTGAGCTAAAAAGTCATTATATAATTGACTTTTGTTGCTCATGATTTTGTTGCCTGTATTTTGTGCTGCAATTTGATATTGCCAATCATTGAAGTAGTGATATGGTCCGCCACCATCAATGTCTATGCCATAGTTGGTCGTGTGGCTAAACACACTAAACACTTTATTCAAAGGTTTGCAAAGCCATGAAACATGGTAGAGTGTATCTCGGAAGTTATGCTCTAATATAGGCTTCCAGGTTGCTATAAAGCTTTCTGTTTCTTCCGGATTAAGTTTTTCCAGGATTTTTTGTGTAATTATGTCTGTGATTTTTTTGTGGTTCATTGTTTTGTAGTTTTGTTTAATATCTATTGTAATATTTTATGAGTATTTGTCAATGCTTGTTGCGTGACTATTTTGTGTTCTATGCGCATGATACATCTGTGTGGTCTTGCATGCAGAGAAAACAGTCCATTTTTTGCATTATTTTACTATTTTAGTATAATAAATAAGATTTATGTATTATCTATCTTCATGAAAAAAGTTGTTTTATATGTAATGTCATTGATTTTGACATCTGGTGCTTTGTTATCAGGAGTAAGTCATGTAGGAGCATATAGTTATTATGATAAACTAACACAAAACGATCAGAAGGTTGTGGTAACCGATGATATTACTACTGATCCATTGAGAGCTGGAGCAAACAACCCATGATCTGGTATAAAATGACTCTATTATAATGGTCAGATCTTTTCGTTTTTTGAAGCACAAAATCAAACTATTTGATTTATTCAAAGAATTGTAAATTGGGCTCTAGCTGTTGTTGGAATAATTGCATTAGTATACTTGCTTTATAATTGATTCCTGATGGTAACTGCTGCAGGTGATGATAGCAAGTTTAAAAAATGAGCACAGGCTGCAAGAACCACAGCAATTGCTTTGATCTGAATATGATTAAGCGCATTTATTGTAAACTTCATTTTTTATATTGTAGACAGATTAAGCTAATGAAATATATGAAACATATGATTGCAATGGCTTTCTCATTTGTACTAAATTTATGTTTATGGCCACATGCGTCAGCTAGTACTGTTGCATTTCCATATACTGATGGTGCTTATACTGCATGAGCAACTACTAATATATGACAAGTGTTGAAACAAACAAATCAAGGCGGTAGTTTTTTAGAGAGTATGTTGGATTTGTTTGGTATTAATTATGCTGATCCATCTGGTCAATGAAAAGCAATTGTGTTTATACAGGTGATTATTAATTACGCTCTTGCATTGCTGGGGCTGATAGCATTGTTGGTAATACTATATGGGTTTTATATGATATTCTTTTGAAAATCTGATGATGGTATTGCAAAAGCAAGAAAAACAATTATATGAGCTACAGTGGCAATTATTGTAATAGCGCTTAGTGCATATATTGTGAATCTACTTTTTTATGTTTACAATAGAGGTCTATAATGGCATTTTCATTACTCTCGTTTGAGAAAAATAAAGTTAAAAAAGCAAAACCTGAGGAACTGTTTAATACAGAGACAATGTTACCTATTTCTGAAATTAGAAGCGACACTATTATTTTGAAAGATGGTGGATTAAGAGCAATTTTGCGTATAGAATGAGTAAACTTAGATTTAAAGAATAGTGATGAACAACAAAATGTGCTTGAACGTTATAAAAGATTTTTAAATGGTTTGGATTTTCCTATTCAAATTCTTGTGCGTAATACGTATCTAGATTTGACACCGTATGTGACATATATGCAGAAAAATGTTGATCGTATTGAAAATGATGCTCTGAAACAACAATGAGAAAGCTATATTTCATTTCTTGAACAAATTAATGTTGCACAATGACTTTTATATGTAAAAGAGTTTTACATTATTGTGCCGTTGTATGATAGTGCCACTCGTGGTGATGAATCACAAATGAAACAATCATGGTTGGATAAAGTATTAAAGGTGCTGAATGCAAAAGATTCAGCAGAATCAATAGTGTCTCGTTATCGTACTTTTTTGAAAATTAAATCTTTTTTAGACACAAGATGNAGAAAAATATTCTATTCAAGAAATCCAAGAACTATATGCGACTCTTTTTGGGAAGCTGGCAGATCCACAAATGCCTCAAAAAGACATTGTGGAACAAGTAATTAAACACATAACCAATAATGCTACTACAGTAAGCGTGTTTACTGTACCACATAATGGTTTTAATGTGATGTATAACACTGATAAGGGTGTTCAATATATAGCGATTACTTGACGGCGTATTTTATATTGTAATAATAAGAACTAGGTTTTTTATCTAGTTCTTTTTTTTATTGATTTTATTGTAAACCTTTCGCAATAATATTCCATATGTAACTTCATACTTCACTACTTGGTCATTTCATGGCTTGATTATTGGTGTTTCATAGTCGAACACAGAGAGTGATTCATTTTTCTGTGTGTACACCACATACTCGTCCATCAATAAATTTTCTAGATGTACCAGTTTTCACTGCTCGTCATGGAAGATTCAAAAAACTATCTTGACCAAATTCTGCTACTTTATTGTTTGGATGAGAGAGTATATCGGTGATGTCTTTTGTACTATCACTATATCATGCAGGTACATATCAGGGAATAAACAATCTCCAGAGTTGCGTGAAAGCATAAGGTGATATTTCATAGGTTCATAGCGCAAGAGATAGTCATACGTTGTCTGCATCTTTTGTGTTTGTATCAGTGCCTGGTGCATATGTAGACAGTTGTGTTTTTAAGAATGTGAGAAATGGTTCTACGCCTACTGTATTTAGTATTTTAATTGCTGGTACATTGAGGCTGTTTCATAATGCATACGCAATTGATACACTACCACGATATTTGAGATCAAAGTTTTTAGGTGAGTATGTGCTACCATCACCTAGATCAAATGATACTGGTTCATCAACTATAGTATCTGTAGGTTTCATGCCAATTGTGTGAAAGGCGTAGAGATACAAGAATGGTTTAATCGCTGATCATACTTGTCTAGGTTGCGTGCATAGATTTACTTTTCATGCGTTGGGGTCATCTCGTGATGAACAACTATTCATAGAAATCACTCAACCATTTTTATCTGTCACAACAACACAACAGTTTTGTGCATTATATTGCTCTCTGTGTGTTTTTGTAGTTGTCAGAATATCTTGAATGCGACTATATTGATCTAATGAAAATACTTTTTGTTGTTCTGTGGTTTCTTGTTGTAAAAAAAGTGCAACCTTTGGATCAAGAGGATTTTCGTATTGGAACAGATGTATGGGAGAAGTATCTTCGGTAAGGACTACGATGTTTCATGAACTGCTAGTAGATCAAGTATTGTCTATAGATCATGAAGTAGTGGCTTGTTGCGCATGCAACACGGCGCAGCCGTCAGTCGTAGTAATGTTTGCGTGCGTGAGTTGTTCGCAGAGCGTTGAAGCTCTTGCGAGTATGATGGGTTGATTTTTGTTTTTGTGTGGATTGATACCAAGTTGTCAGATAGCAAAGAGATACGCTAGTTCTCCATCACTAAGATATTCGCATTCCTTGTGTAAATATATATTGCAAGCTGCATGTCGTCACTGGATGCTGTGTGAAAAAGGCACGTTATTGATATAGGTAAGAAGGATGGTCTTTTTGCTATAATGAAATTGTAGGTTGGTCGCTTGTCGTATTTCATAGATTTTACGTTGTCGAGATCTATTGAATTGCTGATCTGTGAGCTTGATAAGTTGTTGATCGATCGTTGATCATCATTGCGTATTATTCTTTATGAGAGTTTGATATGTAGCTCTAAGGAGAGCAATTGGATCGATGCCTGGATGCCACCAAAAGCGCTTATCCTCAACTGTAATAATCGCATCTACGATGCGTTTTGGAATAGTGTCAAACGCTTGGTATGGTGAAGTTTTTTGATCACTATAAGATGACGTGGATGGTGTAGCAAGAGTGAATGTGTAAAAACTTTGTATACCAAAAAATAGGACTCATACTATGAGTATTGCTATGAGCCATTTTTTGTTATAGGGTAAAAATGTTTTCATGGGTTGTTCGGGCATGCTAAACTATTATACTGCTATGAGGTTTGGTTATAATTATTGAACAATTACTTTTCTTCCATTTACTTTACCTCTATACATTTCGCTTACTGTCATTGGCATAATTGTTGCTTGTCATTCATATGCTTTGATAAGTGGTATGCTGATATCACATGTGGTTGGTAGAAGTGTACTATAGTAGAGCATAAGTCTATCATATCTTGTTTCTCGATGTGTTGGCATACACTTATAGTCTGACATATCAAATGGAATTGTTTGTGGTGATCGTCACATATTATTTTGTCATGGGATTGGATCTTGTGACATGATAGTGTTGAGTAGTTTGAATGTAGCTGGAATATACATGTTTACTACTAGATCTTCTCATGCCATGGTAGTTGTTCGCGAAGCATTCATATTGGTTACTTCACTTACTTTTGCTTGTGGGTTTGCAATTGTATAATTCATTTGAGTAACTTGTTGAGCAGCTCCTAAGAGACTTTCAAGTTTTTGAGGTATAAATGTTACGATTGCATCAGCAACGATTGTGTTATCACATGACCATGTCATATGTGGACTTTGTGAAGTGATGTCTTGAGTAAGAAGTGACCCTGATGCTGTAACTGTGATGTCTTGCGTCTTATCTCACAGGGTAACTTTACATGCTACTTTGCTCTTTGTTGGTCGGTTTTGCGTGTTGATATGTGAGATCATAATAAGGGCTTGTGTATCAGCGATTGATGAATCTCGTGAACCATTTTTTTGTCTACTACCAAGTACATTTTGTAGTGCTATCATACGTTCATCTTGGGTGCTTTCTGGATCTTGTAATAGTGCGTCTGCTTTGAGAATAAGAGCACTAGCTTGGTTGATGAATATAGATGTTGCTTCTCGTTGTTGGTTGGTAGGTATAGTTGCAAATTGTTTTCGTTTTTTTGCATTGTCTTTATCATGTTGGAAGACAGCTATACTATAACGTAAGAGTCATCCATATGGTGATTTGAGAGGATTAAGTTGTGTAAGTGATTTTGTTTCATCTGTACTAAGTGATATTCCGGCTTGTGCTTTTTGTGTGAGATACCAGAGGAATGCTGTATCAGATGTTGTGCGGTAATTCCATAAGTATGATGAAAGCGATGTGAGTGCTTGGTCAATCTTTGGTTGTGCTGGGTATGATGCGCGAAGTTTTTGTAATGCGCCATATGTGTATGCAGAGAGCATGTATTTATATGGAGAGTTGTTTGTGTCTTGATTATCCCATCGTCCAAATGATCCATTTGATTGTTGATGAGAGAGGGCTTGTGAGATGTTGTTGTTTATCATATCACTCATGTTTTTGAATCATGCATCAGTAAGTACGCTATCTCATTGTATCAAACTACTAGTGAAAGTGCCTTGTTGAGCTAGATTTTTTGCTATGTTTACTGTCAATGCACTACTAATAAGTGCTTCTGTATAGTTATATGAATCATATGCTACTGTGCGCAGTATTGGATCAATCAAGTTCGTTGGGAATGTGTTTAATGATAATGATATTGTACCTTGTGTATATGCAGGAATACTAAATGTATGATCTCATGTTGTATTAAGTACTCATACACTATCTTTGGCAATCAATCATTCAGTACGTATTGGTATGATTTGTGAAATACCATCTGTTGCATCTCCAAATGTTCCTGATACCTTGAGTTTGATGTATGTACTTGTTGCTCGTTTTGCATGAAGTTGTAGAGGTATAATTGCTTTTGTGTTTGGTGATGCTGTAAAATCACCTAATGCAATTTCTTCTCACTTGTCATTGATCATACTAGCTGAACCTTTGATCTTGCTACCTTTTTCCAGCGCAGCTGGAGATACGATGAGTTTTACTGGTACGTCAATTTTGTCGCCGAGCGTGAGGAATTGTGGTGCATTCGGTTCGATCACAAGGTCTTTTGTAGATACAAATGTTTTTCTTGCTGTACCGAGTTGAGTTCCTTTGCTGATTGCGATTGTATCAATTACCCAAGTAGTAAGGTTGTCTGGAAGTGTAAATGATACTTCAGCTTTTCCACCTGTCGTAATAATTGCACCTCTTCGGAATGCTGTATCTTCTAGGTCGTCTCTTATCATACTAAACATTGCTTGTCATCCATTACCACCACCTCACTTGCTACCATTGTTGGCAAATGCTTTTAGTGATTGATACAGTAATTTCATGTTTGTATAATTGAATACGCTTGTACCAAGCTTATTGAAGAAGTATGGAATTGGTTCTTTAATTGCATCATATAAACTTAAGAGCGCTTGATCCACAACACCTAATGACACTCTTGCATCTATAGGATTGCCTTTGCTGTCAGTGGTCTTGATTGTGATTTTTACTGTGTCTCAAGGCTTGTATGTAGACTTGTCTGAGCTAATATCAACGTTCATTTCGTGCATTGCGGTACTAATATCTGCTTGTCAAAATCATGCAAAAAATCTTGGTTCTTTTCTAGGTCATGTAGATTTATCTGTACCCACGATTTGCATTACATTGATTACAATATTTGGTGCATATCATTTTTTTACTTGTACTGATAACTGGCTTCCATCAAGTGTTTTTTCAATAGTATCAATAATGCGATTTCATCTTTCTACTGTCATGATAACATGAGCTCATTTTTGATATGGTGCGATATCTACAGGAATTTTTTCTCACTCTTCATATGTTTTTTTAGGAATTGATACTGTAAGAGCATAGTTGTTTGGCAGTGCTCATAACATACCATCTGTATTATCTGTGAAGCTATAATATTCAATTTGTTTTTGTACTTCACCAATGATCGTATCGTTTTTATCTAGTGCATAGACGCGTACCATATATGATCCAGGTTTTGTTATGAAGTTTGTTTTGATAGAGAATGAAGATTTTACCCCTAATGATCCTGATAGTAATGGTGTAAATTCAGTACCATTGAGGTAGTAGAGATTTCAATCTATTCATTGTTGCGTTGTTTGATCATAGCTATAGTAGTATACTGCATACATGAGTTTTTCGATGTTGTCTTTGCCTGCGGCAACTTCTCCATCTATTGTGAAATTATTTTTTGTGTCTTTTTTGCCATCATTGTAGAGCCATTCAAATGGTTGTCAGCTCAGTCCAATTTTTGTGTCTGGATTGAAATCTATATACTTTGTGAAGAATTGTGTCTCATCAGAATTTTTATCTCTTATGATAACGGTTGCTTTGAGTGTGTATTGATATCATTTTTGTTGCAAGAGGGCTTCAGCAAATAATGGCATACTGAGTGTGGTTGCTGTTGTGTTGTATAACGCTAGATCTCATCATGTAGATATAGTATCGTTGAAGACAAAGTTGTAATAAAACTTGTCTTCATTTTGTCGTCGACAATATGCACAACTATCTTTTCATGCAATAGATCGAGTAATTTTTGTATCATAATTTTTGAGTGCTTGTCAGAAATAGTATTGTGGTTTTATAACTAGGTTTACATTGCTGTTTTTCTTTTCATATGAAATATCTGCGAAGAATGTTGGCTTTTGGTAATCTTGAATTTTGATGTTTTGTGAGTAACTAGCAATTCATGTATTTTTGTTGCTAAGAGAGTATGACACAATTGCGTCTCACATATGTAGTGAGGTAGGAATTACTGCTGATCACTTGAAACCACCAAATGCATCCAATGCCAAAGCAGGACTACTATATATATTGTTTCCTTGTGTATCATTTATGTCTACTGTGATTGTTCGATTCTTCGCATAATCTAGGTTGGCAAAGTTTGTGAGATCTCTCGCAAATCATGCGTAATAAATTGTCTCTCATGCTTTGTATAGTCACCTATCTGTGTATCCATATACTTTTGTTGTGTTCGTGTCAGCGCCTCGGAATTGTAGGTTGTTATTGGTGTTTACAACATCAGCTGGATCCAAGAAACTATTTATTGTTTTGTTTGAGTCTCAATTATTTCATTGTATTGATCGATTATTTCGTCCTTGTGGTGATACAATAACAAAAGAACTATGCGTACCATTTGAAAGTTGTACAAGAAGTGGTTTCATAGGTAGATTGCCGTCTTTGTCTGTAGGAATGGTAACTGTTGTTTCTGATTTTGTGATTTTTTGTTCAGTAATTTTTTCTCATTCAATTGAAGTGACACTAATTGTTCCATTTGTAATTGGCGAATTATCTTTGAACATAAATCACCATATATGTATTTGATTTCAAGCAAGTTTTGCCCAGATACCAATATCTGACTTATAAAAATATTGTGCAGTTTGATTGCCGTTTTCATCTTTAGTTCCAGGAATACTTACTTTGAAAGCTTGTGTTGCAGGGAAGTCAGTAGGCATTGTAACTGCAGTTCTGTATGCTTTTCGGTATGTAAAATCTTTTGTAGTTACTTGTTTTGTATATGTCTTACCAGTACAAGAAAAAAGATAATTTTCTAATCAGGCTCATTGATTTACTTTTGTGTCGATCTTAGACTGAATAGTACACGGCTGAAATTCGACAGCAAAGCTGTCGATATTTTCGTGTTGTACTAACACGTCTTGAAATGACCCATCATCAGGTAGTAAACTAATTGTATTGTTTGCCAATACTTGTTTTGTGATTACTCTAGGGTCAATTTTATCTATGTAAAAATCTAATGGTACTTGTGTCGTTTGTCAGAAAATATTTGTGACAGTTATAGTGCCTTTGTATGTTTTTTTAGGTTGAATCTTGTAGGTAAAGTTGTTGTTATACTGCATAGAAAAGCCACCAGTTCCTAGTACCTTTGTGATTTCTTTGCTTGCATCTTTGAGTGCATAATCAGACCCAATGTTGGCAAGATAAGGCATGTAAGGATCAGTAGTAATTTTTGAAAATGTTGCTGCAAATGCTTTACCTACAACAATATTTTTTATACTAAATGTGGCATTTGTAACCATAAGAATTCATTGTGACTCAGCGCTGTTTGTGGTGAAGTCATATGCGCCACT
>CAJPEV010006446.1:0-10157 GCA_905338385.1 Darwinula stevensoni
TTTAATTGAGCGGCTGAATTCATTGGCACAGTATTGTGTGCACTCCAAACAATTAAAGGGCTAAAGTTATTACCATCAAAATCCCGTGCATAAGCTAAAAACTCGAACGTTCTACCCACACCAGTACCAGATGGAACTGGTATAATTGGTAATCTAGGTGCATTCCACTGCCAATTTCCATTGCAATTCGAAGTATTTAGTGTTCCAGTAATTCTTCCACGTTGAAGAATTGGCATACTATTTTTACTAACTTTTTTACCATTTACAAATAAGGAATCAAACAATAAATTATAATTTGTATTAATACAATAGCTAAATTCAGAACCTCTGCAATCATCGTATGTATTTATAATGTTTGTATTGACAGACAATTGTACGGTATCTGGTGCTGTTGTAAGTACAAAAGTATCGGTAACCACGCCGCACTCTGTGTAAGCCGTCATGATATAAGTGCCTGCAATTGAATAGGAAGTGTATAAACTTATTGTACCAGCAAAATTAGTGGTTGCATTTGTTAATACCCTATTATTGTAAGGATAAGTTTGACCTGGTCCTGCGTTCCATTGTATTGGTGTAGATGTAATTCTTACACTATCAATACGAACTGTAGAACCATTTGAAGAATTGATTGAGTATAAAAGTGCCTGTTGTTGCTGTTGGGCGGTATTGTTTGGTCTGCCTAGGCAGTTTAATCCACCATTGGCTTCTAAGCCAAGTATAATGCTATCTGTTGTTCTGCAAGCAGGAATATTAATTGTGGTATCTGTATAACCGCATTCTGTATATGCTCTTAACAAAATACTTGTATCACAATTATTTACAATAAAATTAACTGGGTATTGTAATTCTAAATTAGCAGATGAAGACGCAGCAGTAGTAGGTGGATTAACATTTCTAAATTGTCTTGTAGCACATCCACAAGCATTTATAGATCTATTAAATATGTTTATAGTATTAATGGTAACAGAAGGATTACTTGAATAATAATTTATAGTATAACTATACAATCTATGTTCATTTCCTACAATTCTAAAATCCAAATCTACTTCCACTTGTAGCATACCTAAATTATTTGAGGCACTAATTTGTTCTATCCTCTGTTTCAATAATGATTTGAATTTAGAAACTATATTATTTTTATTAACAGCATTAGAGATAGACTGAGAGCATGTGCCTCCTGAATTAAATGTTCCTAAGTTTGTAGCAATATCAATATAATCTAATGTTAAATCTGCAGTAAGATGTCCTGTACCTTGTACACTGCAGCCTAGTGTGTTGCCATTCTCATAACCAACAATATGAAAAGCTTGTGGTAAGAATGGAGCATTCGAAGAAATAGCACCAATGGTTATGCTTCTCCTTGTAGAATTAGCTAAAATAATATTTCCAACTTGTAGAGAATCAAGAGGAAGATTTGATACAATTGAGTCAATCTGCACATTCCATTTTCCGCAAGCGGCAGGTGTGAGGGAAACATCAAAAGTGGTAGTGTCTTCGATTACATTTATTTGTACTGTTTGGGTATCTATCACTGTACAGCCACCAATGGTATCTGTAAGTGTGAATAATAAATTCTTAACTCCTGTGCTTGTAAAGTGCATATATGCTTCTGCTTCGTACTCACAACCTTGTCCTGGGAATGGACCAAACTGGCTAATGATTCTATTTGAATCTATCATTACACCTATACTTAATGGTGTAATTGTAATATCATTACTAGTATAACCACAACCTCTGCCAAAACCATATTGTAAAGCAACTGGTGCGTTCACACAAACTGGATCTGAATTTAATGTAAATAATACTGTTTGTTCTTTTCCTTTCACAATTACTCTTAGTGTGTCGCTGAATACACAGCCTGTGCCTTCGCCTACATCCATGATTAGTCTATAAACAATCGTATCATTGGTTAATGGATAGGCACCTGTGTAGTTAAACACTGGATTTGGTAGTGTATCGCTGCTTAGGTATGCTCTTGGTGCATCGCCTCTTAGGTTTTGCCACTGATAGCTAAACGCACCGCCTACTGGCATATCGCAGCCTAGCTCTATCTCTTCGCCTGGACAGATTACAAAGTCTTGTCCTGCAAAGCCTGAGCCTGAAAGTGGTATATTTAATGGATTGCTACCACATACGCATGCTGCACCCAAATCTACAGTTACTAGTAGTGGACAAATTGCAAAATTATTACTTACTGTAACCGTACTTGCCAAATTAATACGTACGATGCCTGATGGTACTGCTGTTGCAAAGACATCTGGCGGACTTACATATGGTATTGTCGTAAGGATAGAATCTACTCCTGGTTCATAGATACCATTTCCATTGATATCTGCCACTATATTAGCATATAATGCAGGTATATCTGCTGTATAGGTAAATGAATTTTGTTGGATATTGATTCTTCCCAATATATTTATCTGTAATGAATCGTTGCTATTACAAGAAAGTGTAGCTCTTGGTGGGTTAGACAGTAGTGGTGTTACCAGTAAGATTGGCTGTAAATACAAGGTATCTGTACCATCTGAGTTGGTAATCAAAGATATATTACAGCTATCGCTTGGGTCGTCATTCACGCAGTCTAAAGTTGCGTCTATTCTTGATTGTATCGTTAATGGATAATTACCACATACTGCACTATCTGTCATTCTAAACTGCATAGATAACTGCATTACTGGTGGTAGCGTTACATTTGGAACAGCTATACATACTTCTGTAAATCCTCCAGGTAATGCTGTTTGAACAACTGTGCTATAATCAAATCCATCAGGACTAATACCTGATTGTGCTACATACTGCACGCCCTCTGGTAATACCCAACAAATCTTCTCTCCAGGTTGTGGCTGTACAAATGGCTGGCTTGGGAAGATTAAATAACCCACTGGCTGACCTGAGCCAACACATGCTGCAAATACTCTAGTCTCTGAACGTGATGGTATAGCTGCATCATCTGGGAAGAATTGGAATGAATTTAATTTACTAAAATCAATACCACCAACTATAGGTCTTGCCGTGTTTGCTCTTGCTTCTAATAATGTGCTAGCACAAACAGCCTCTGCTGTTACTTTAGCATTCAATGCTTTAAATACTGTTGCTGCATCACACGTTGTTAATAAACTAAATTTGATGGCAAATTGTGCTGTGTCTTGGCCAAAACCTGATATTCCCGCTCCTGGCAAGCCTCCTGCTGTAAGCAGTGCACTTAAATCTGCTATATTAAAGCTATATCTTGAGATACCTGGTGCTACTGGCACACCTACTGGTGCTGTAAGGCTGGTGAAGCCCGCTAAGCCTGCTGCTAAGGTATCGTTTGTTCTATTAAATGGATATTTGAAGCCCCAAGTTAATGGTAGCTGCGTATAAGCATCTGGTATATCAAATTCTATATTATGATTAAATGTATAACCATTTTGTTGATTTTTAACCTCTAATACGAAATCTATCGTATCACAAAGGTTAATGCCTGATTTTGTTTCATCTATTAAGAATGTAGCCGCTAAATCACTTTCTGCTAATTCTACATAGTTGGTATCTTTTGCAGATAAATAACATACCGAATCGCCTGTACCAAAAATATTAAAGATATTGGTTGGATACTCAAAACAAGCAGGACCTGCTTTGAAGTCTATCGTCTGCTCTACGCATGATACAATGTCTGCACTTACTCTTAATCTTATGCAATCAAGGCTATCACCAAGTGCTGCAAAGTATTGACCAGAACCGTAATTGGTTGTTGTATAAGTTTCTAATACTGTATTTAAAGTAATATCGTTTTCATCTAATCGCTCTATTAATACATTTGTCATGCCTGAGCTTAATTTAGCTGCTGACCAAAGTAGATTAGCACTGCCCTCTTTACATACGTCATATACCCAATACGCTTTTCTGTTTAAGCTGTATTGTGGTGTAGCAAAATTAGCAATCGGTGTTATCGTTGTCTTGGTTTCCTCTATAATATCTATTGTGCCTTCTTTGATAATTGAGTCTGATTCGCACTTCGCATTTAATTCATGGTAATAGGCTTCATATCTATAATCTATTTCATTATCTAATTCAAAACACTCCTCATACTCAAAGCGTACTGACAATCTGTAGCTATATATATTGTTGTCATCAAATATTAATGGTCTGCCAGATTCAGGATAAATAACAGTTACCAATGAGTTGCCACCTGATGTATTTATCGTAAAGCTACTCTCTGGTATTGAATCTACCGTTACTCCTGCTGAATCAATATATAGTTTAGTAGATGGACTTAACAGTCCTCCATTGATTACAAATCGTACTGAATCTAATTGATACGATGGACTAAACACTGGAGAATGACAATCACCTCCTGGACATGAATACTGTATCGTAGCCTCAAAGCCTGCTGTACAGCCAGCCTCCTGCTCAAATACAACATCACCGGTTAACTCTCCTGTATTTTCTAAGGAAGATACGGGATTGGTAACTTTTAATGTGTCTTTTGTACAACTTCCTGTATATACTCTATCTATAAATACTTCTGTGCTTACCTCTGCGTCTTCGTCAAAAGTATAACAACAAGATACATAACATAAATCTGCTGATATTGTCATTACTGCAAGGTCTGCTTGCCATACGCTATCTATAATTGTAGGCCATGAATTGCTGTTGTTCGTTAAAATAATATAAGTCGTATTGCCTTGTACATCAATTGTAATATCCGAGCTCGGAACTGCAAAGTTGGTCGTATCTAAAGTAGACAAAAAGATAGGTCCACATGTATCTACCTCAGCACCTTGTATCGTTAATACGATTGAGTCTATGGCATATTCTGGTCGTATTACGCTAGGATAACAATTATCTTGACACTGATGTAATATCTCAGATGTAACATTTAATTTGCATCCTGGTATGTTCTCTACCGCTTGCACTATATCAAACTCTACAACATTACCATCTGTAAAGAACTGCGTAGTGTCTGCAACTATTCTATCTGTACATACATTTGATGTGCCTGCCTCTGATATATGATATTGTGAAGTATATTTTGCATCTGGTGCAAACTCATAACAACAGCCTGAGAAAGTACCAGATATGCTATAACGATATATCGCCGTATCGCCCTGAACACCATCGTTAGCAATTGGCCAGTTGCCATCATTTCTTAAGGTAACAATCGTATTGTCACCTATTTGTACGCTTGATATATGTGTACTTGGCACAATGTATGTGCTTGTAGCTGTTCTTACTGTCGCTGCATTACCAAAATCAATTAATAAGTTTTCTAATACTAATACGATAGAATCTACTGTGTATAATGGTGTGATGAATACTGGGTAGCAAGTAGATGCTGCTGGATCGCATGGTGTGTTTAACTCTCCTATGAATGCAATATCACAATTTTGTCGTAATACATAATTATCCTCTGATATAAATTCTGGCTCTGGAACATTAATCACCAATACTTCGCCACTGTTTGACAGTGATGCACAACTTACGCCTAGTGTGGTATAATACCAATCAAAGTCTATTTTTGTTGTATCTTCATTATAAGTATAACAGCATGCTGTCCATTTAAAATCCATTTCTACTGTTAACAAACTATCTGGATTTTGGATAGAGTCTATCACTACTGGCCATGAGTTTGCTACATTATACAAAATAATAGTAGTGGTGTTTGCCATTACGTTTTGTTGTACCAATACCTCACCTGCCTGATCGCCAACTGTGGTGCATGAACCATATCTATTGCAAACAGTTATTAATCCTAAAGTATCTACAAGTGATGGTACTGAGATAACCAATGAATCTATTCTATATCTTAAATCGAATATCATATCTCCATTTTCATCAAGTGGATAACACTCATTCAAGGTACCTAAGCAATTGTTTTCTAAACTAAAATCTAGTGACGCTTTACAGCCTGTTTCGTATGCTAAATTTGCATTCGTAGTGAAATTATCAAACACAAATAAATCAATACTATCCGTCGCTGTTTTTACTCTTGGTGAGCATGAGTTTGGTAAATCCCTGTAATAGTAATTCACATTATAATATGCGTCCTCCTGTATTTGATAACAACAACCATCATACTCTAAGGTCATATTTAATATATATATGCTATCAAAATTTTGATAGTTGTCTTCTTTGATTGGNCACAACATACTGTGCCATCTGTTTGACGACAAGTATAGGTCAATTCTTTACTTTGTATCCATCCTGCTGTGATACCACCCGTGAGTGGATAAGGTACACATGGGAAAGATGGTCCATAACCATTGGTTACAAATCTAACCGTTAAATCGTTTGTTCCACCTGTTGGTGTTTGCACTTGATTATTTAAATACAAAAACAAACAAGTGATGCTATCCCCACTTACAAATGTCGTTTCGTATCTATGTCCTATATATCCTGGGTTGATATCTAACCACTGTGCTGGTGTAATATCCGTATGCTGATAATAACTGCCTCCAAAGAACAATGGATCTAAACCACTTGATCTTACGCTATCTGCATAAGTTTTGTTTCTGGTGTTATTCATGCATACTTTTAATATTAGCTGTGTATCGTTAGGACATCTAGCTATTCCAAAGTGCGTATAGTCGTATTGTAAATTATGTAAATTGGCACCGCCATAAGTAGTCGTTGAAACATTATCAGATAATTCATCTCCATTTGATGTATTTGAACCATCTGAACGCTCGTCCATCATTATTCTTCTCTCTAGTGTATTATTTGCCAAAGTACAAATGCCTCCTGAGCTTCCTGTAATGCTTCCATCACAGTTCTTTGTAGTGTCTGGTGTTTCGCCAAAGCATCTATCAAAGAATATCTGGGCATCTGGACGGTAACAAAAATCTCCAAGTGCTGTGCAACTTCCTCTGTTTTCTGTTGTACCACTCGCTTGACATTTTAACCTAAGTGCTGCTCTTATCGTTATACTTGATGAAAACTCATCTATAAATCCATCTGTATCTAAGCCTGAATTAAAGAATCCTGTGATTGGTGTCGTATTCGTGTTAAGATTTACTGTCCATCTTCTCTGGGCATCTACTGTAATGCCTGTACCAGATATCGCTGTACCATTGATATACACCGTATCTATATCATACATATTGCAATTTCTACTGTCTAATACAAATCTAAATCCACCTAGTGTATCTGAGCCTACTACCTTTACTTTATACTCTATATAACCATTAGAACAATAGCTTGGCATGATGTAATTGAAGCTATCTAATGAGATATTAGATACCGGATATATTGGTTGATTGATCTGTGCTGATGCCGTTTGACCACTATACAATAAAGAATCTCTAAATTCGCCAGAGAAACACAAACTATAAAATGCTTTGAATGTTGGGAACACGCATGTGTTGGTTACCGAACCAACTCTGTTTACTTGCCACGAAACATTTGCTAGGGTATTCGTAGCATCTATAAATCCATCGCCATCTAAACCATCAAAGAAACCTGGTATTGGAGTTGTATTATTCGTTAAGTTGATTGTATATACACCACCATTGTTTTGTAACATACTTCCTCCAAATCTCACGCCGTTTATAATTACGCTATCTACTGTGTATTGTGTGCATCCTCTTGTATCTAACTGGAATTTTACTTCTGATATCGTATCATACTGAACACCTGCGGCTAACTGTAATCTATGATTGATATAATCCAATCCACAATAAGTGCCACTTGTATAGCCTTGATAAGTTGGTATGGTTACGCTTCTTGACGTTGGGTTACACACTCTGTTACCTGGTGTGAATGGGAATGATCCATAAGCAATTGTAGTACTATCTCTAAATACTGGACACTGATTATAAGCAGCACTGATACTTGGATAGAAACAACACTGATTAGAACCTACTGAGTTTGGATTGAGTTGTATGGTAATAGTAATATTTTGATTGATGTCATCTGTAAATCCATCACTGTCTACATCTGAAAATCCTGGAAGTGCGATGCTGTTGCTATAATCTTTAAGGTTTAATACATATCTACCCATTCCATCTATGGTAAATCTACCTGCATCTACGAGTACGCCTCCTACTCTTACATTTATCGTGTTGATATTATATAAATTACAAGTACCTCTGTCTATATAAAATATCGGATCGTAAATAGTACCTAATTGACTGATATCTACATTATGAGTTAACGTGTTCACACCACATATTTGTATGGTAGAGCTACTTTGATTGGCTTTTAATGTTGAAGAATTAGGTAAGTTAGTAAATATAACTTGTGGTCTTGTGCTCAAACTAATTGAGTTTTGACCTGCCTGTCTGCCACTATTTAATAATATTACTGAATCTCTCAGTGCTGGACACAGATTGTATGCTACTTTATAATCTGGAAATGCACACTGCTCATTAAAATTACTAATTGGAGAATTAATTGAAGTGTAGTATTTTACTTTTATACTATCTGGTTCTTCATCTATATTACCATCACCATCTGCATCTATCAACCCTAACTGATTTCCAAGTACTGGACCAACATTATTTAAATCTATACAAATACTGCTGCCATTCACACTCCACATACCACTTGGTATCGCGATACCATTGATTTGTATACTATCTATCTTATACAAACCACAAGATTTTGTATTAATGCAAATATTCAAATTCCCAAACGTGTCTTGCTCTGGAGACAATGTTGTGTATTCATAGTAACCAGGTGTACAAAATCCAAATTGTAAATAATCGGTAAGTGTACTGCTTACCCAATTGCTATATGTTAATAATGTATATTGCGTATTTGGATCATTTCCACTATATGGGAAAATTGCTGAGTTCACACTCGATTGACAAAAATTATATACATCTACGCTAAAGGTTGGATAGCTACATGATGGTGTTGTACTATTATATGCTAAATTGAATCTTATTGTAATGCTCGATTGGTCTGTATTGATATTGTCATAAAAACCAGGTACTGGAATTGCATTTGATGTCATATCTATGGTGGCTATGCCACCGCTTACTGTAAATGGCAATGATTGTCCATTTACGAGTGCCTCCGTAATGGTATAAAATCCACAGCCATGAGTGTTTAAGCTAAACTTAAATCCACCTGCAGTATCATTTAATGCACTTAAATCTACATTGTATTCTAAGTGCCCATTGTCGCAGATACCTACCTGTGATTCACTAGCTAGTTCTATACCTATATTTAAACATGGTATCAATCCCAAGTTTTTCATTCCATCTTGACCTACTCCTAATCTATGGAATTGTTGGTTGTAAGATTTTGAACATTTATCTCTATATGTAGTGATTACATATGGCTTACGACAATCACTACAGTTTACTGCACAACCTGTGGTGCATGCCGATTTATAATAAGCATAGAATTTATAATCATTACTTCCTGTCGCTGGAAGGATACCTCCTGTGCTTGGTGCAATGCTATTAATCGCTGCACTTATATTAAAATTTAAAACTGTTCCTACTGTAGACGAAGGCGTAACCTGCAAGGTTTGTCCTGCATATTCTACAAAGAATTTATCATAATTAAACAGATTACAGCCTCGTGTATCGAATCCTAACATAATCGTGTTCAATCCTGCATTGGTATCTAAGCCTGCACCATAAGTTGTATTATTAGTTTGTGTATAAACAAATAATCCTGTATCTGCCTCGCAAGAATATGCAACGGCTAATTCATCACTACTTAAATTTATCGTTGCTCCCAAATCTATAATATAACTATAATTGGCATTAGCTGTTTGGCAAGTGCCTGTTGGGGCACAACCCCAAGTTGCCCTAACGATACTTGTATTTTGTCCAACTGGACAAGTAGCTAATAAATCATATTCTATAACAATGCTATCTTGCTCCTCAAATCTTCCAGTTACATCATAAACAGAGGCTCTGATTGGAAATTGCATTCCTGCTGGCGTAATATTTGGAGAAGCAACACTTATTCCATTTACCTTAACGCTTCCCGGAACGATATTAACTGTTGTTGACGCTATGTCTCTATAATAAATACTATCTAGATAAGCCAACTGTCCTGTTTGTCTTATCACTACTCTACGTGTTGTTGTGCCTCCTAAATAAATGAAATCAAAAGTACTAATAAGGGAATCCAGGTTGGCCCAAACCTAATCCAATTGAGTAGGAAGTTAAGATGAGTAAATTCAAAGCATATGTTCATGCACGAGTGATTGCAGC
>CAJPEV010006447.1:0-10155 GCA_905338385.1 Darwinula stevensoni
GGCTGAAGAAGTGCATCGAAGTTGACGGCGATTATGTTGAGAAATAAACACATATTTTGGAACATACCCTGTAAATTTGGTTGAAATATATTCATTTTTCGAATTTTAACAGCTGTTGTAACCTTTTTTTCTGGATATCCCTCGTATCAAGAAGCATTTCAGTGACTTCAAGTACTCTGTGCCTTAGATGTAGTGATGGCATATTAGCCCAGCAATCTTTGCTGAAAGGGTATTAATGAAATCTTCAGTGGATTCCTTTACTGTAATGAGGGCAGTGCGATCTGTGCCCACCAACTTCATGTATTCTACATGTTCCATCACTCGAAGCCCCTCCAGTTCGTTCAGGTTCAGTGACACAGCAGTCCTATCGTGAGACAAAATAGCCCACGACCTACGAAATGGAAAAAAATAATAAATTCTGGACCCATTATGAAATTGGTTATCTTAGAGAGCGGAGGAAAGTATGACCAAATTTCACTCTTGAAGAAATCTCAATACAGAAGCCAGTAATGAAAATTGTAGCTTGTGTCTTGACGACGCTTTCACATAACGAAAATGTCACCCACCTTCTCAAATAAACATCTATTAATGTTTCAACTACATCCCATCGCCCTGGAGATGCTGTCGGGATTGAATCCACAAAGCGCAGCAAAAGATCTATGAAACGCTCCACTACCGAAGTAATAAAGCGCTCGTGTCCATCTTGAAAGACTTTCTTTGAAGAGGACGTCGAGAAATTTCGATGAGAACAAAAGTTACGTAAGCTATCACAGTCCACTGGTCAATGAGCAACTGCTGCCTGTGGATCTGGACCTTGTTGGAGTAGGCAGTTTAATCGGGAAATTTTGTTTTGGTATCAGGGACTCACTCTTTAGCTGCCCCAGGGGTTCCATCTCTGTCCTCAATGAGGCGAATAATTTATTGAAGTGTCAATGACCTCATGACCTCCGAGGCGTAATATCCTGTGAACCCCAAATGCGTATAAACTTCAATTGATGCACCAAAAATGATCCACATATTGCCACAGTACCTTTCATTACTTGTATCTCCTAGGAAGTATACGACCGTTGATGTAGCCATGAATGGCCCAGAGATACCTCGGGACCATTCATTGACTTACAAATGAACTTACAAACTTTTTCACTTTCAAGAATAGAAAAATAATACAAATATAATCTGACGAACTGTGTGCGAAATATAAGTATCTTACGAAAATATTTTTTTCATGAATACCACTTACTAACTTCGTATGAACATCCTGGTAGGAGAAGTTTGATGGGTACCGATTACGAGCTTTACACTTCTTACTAAGAAAAACTTACAAGAATATGTTTTCCATGAATACTCCCGGAGAACCTGGGGGCCTTTGGGCAAGACTTGTCCAGCTTAAAAATTATTTGCAGGAGAACAAAAAATATTGCATCTATGAAACTTTGCCATGCTCTAGTTAAGATATATGTGCTACGACTGTAAAAGTGGCTTCTGTCTGGCTTTCGTTCCACAAGGTCATCTTCAAGGTCAAAGGCCACTCAGATGTGCTAAAAGGTCAAAATATATTTGAATCTCTGTTTTGATTAAGCATTTGAAATCACCCGAGTCTCCCCTTTTAAAGGACACCTTATTTGTCGAATCAGACCATAACTTAAAATTTTTTTCCCCATATTCGCAGTGGAAATTAAGATTCGCCCCTGAAATTTCATATGCGCATAACTTTTGACCTATTAGTCAGTGGGGAAAAATTGACTTGTATTTTTTTATTATTAAAAGTATCCCACACACAAATTTCCATCAAAACTCTGAAAAGGTACTCGATAAAAATCCATGTCCCATTGGGTGATTTGACATGGAATGACCTGTATGCATGCAGAGGAAGAGACTGCAAACGCTTGACTGTATGGATATTTAAAGGAAACCAAATGAGTGTTGACATTGTATCTGCAGATGAAGGGAGACGTGTTTATCCACAATGCCGTCTAACGGAGATGGGTACGGAATACGTAGGGTCCATAAACAAGACAGAACAAGGAAAAAACTGCCTCATGTGGAACGCTATTCTAAACTGGGATAGGATGACAAACCCCATTGAACACCCTCCTTCAATGTCTTGCAAGCATTTTTTGTACGCTGACCCACAGTATCACAAGAACTACTGCCGGAACCCGACGTTGAAGATGAGGCCTTGGTGCTACGTTTCTGACTCTCCTATCCAATGGGAATACTGCGACATCCCATTTTGTGATAGCAGGAGTAAGAAATTTGCTGTTTCTTATAAATCCCCAGGAATATCTGTGTACTTCAATGACAAACCACTTCGTGAATAGAACTTATTATAGGCACTTCAACATGACATCCTGTTCGTATGGAGTTCCCTGAGTCTACATTTCAGAAGAAAAAAAATTTTCGCTAAAACCCATCATGGCACTTTTTTTTAAGTCCCATTTTCCTGAATTTTTTTTTGATCCAACGAAACAGAGACATAACATTTAAACTTCCCTCAGAAGTGCCTATTTCATGGCTAAGCACAGGAAAAATCCTACTTTTGAAATATGTCCCATAAGCGTAGATTAAAGGAGGGAAGTATTTCAAAATGTATTCTCCACCGTTACAAAAAGGGAGACATGAAAAGATTTCAAGTTAGGCACACTAGATGTCATAGGAGTTATGATTTTGATAAAAATCAAGACTTTCGTTCCCATGTGTCACTTACTTAAATGAGGACACACTTTAAATACTTTTTCCCATTTCGCAAAGAATAGATGAATTAATCACTATCCAAGGTAATGAAGCACTGAAGGCGCGACCATAGCGAGTTTGTTTGCCCGAGGGGCAAACTCGCTAGTAGAACATTTTTAGTGACGTCATGCCAATTGTAGCATGAGGGTCACCATGTAACAATTCTAAGTGTGTCGTTTGATGTTCCATTGGTGCATTCAATTCCTGTCTATGGTCGACACACTCATGATTGCATATCTATCTCCAAAAAAGTAGGATTAATAGCAGGCATATTAACTATATAAGCCGCTTGAGAGTTTTAACGCAATAATTCTTTATAACTGTGTTCATTGTATGGGGAGTTCTTTCATTATCTTCATATCAAGGACTCTATGGGAGTCCCTTTGTCTAACGCTTCTGTTTCCATACAGTTGTCTACGAAAAAACGCGTCATTCCGTAAATGCAGCCCGTAGATATACCTTCACGTTTCGTTGAAGTGTGCATAGCATTGGCCTAAGCGACCGAAAGTGGATTAGACGTAGATACCTTATATCGATACGTCGATGGAACATCTACAGTTCCCCTGCCAGAAAAAATAAATAAATAGAACCATTTGCAATTTGCAAGGATATCGGTACGCGTGAACTCGTCTCCTTCCTTCACCTGTGACCCAACCGCATAGGACGAAGGCCTAACGTGTCAGGCTGAGGCAGAAGAATTCTCGGTTAGATATGCCGAGAAGTTCCTCCATGCGAATGGGTCAGGCAAAATTAGTGTAGGCCTCCCCATCTGTCCCCATCTGCCCATCTAAAGGCCTGCGAACTCAGTCCCATCACGTACAATGTCGATTTTCGTCTGTATAGTATTATGGAATGAAACAGCTATTTCTTTTCCCTCCCGTTTCCCTGAAGGAAGAAAATGTGTAAGAGTTGTAATAGCCTAAGCATCCATCCATGGGGTGGGCGTAGGCCTGCGAAATCAATCCCACCCCCCTGAAATTTGCCCCAAGGCATGGATCCCCAAAGTTGGGCATTCGAAGTTAGACGTTCTCTGGAGTCGACAACCTGGCAACAATTCGTGTTCCTTCCGTTCTAGGAGTTCCGTTGAAGGAAGTGTGTGCCTGAGAATGGCAAAGGACTAAGCTTCCGTCTGAGGGTTAGACCTAGGCTTACAAAATGAGACCCCCTGCAATGAGCCCCCAGGGCACTTATCTCCAAAGTTGGAATTTCCTGGTATCATCAATCTAACAGCCATTTGTGTAGCAAGTTTCAGCCTCTCATCATGCCTAGAACATGGTTAGAATTAGCGTCAGACACCATCGTCTATATATATTAGATGGGCTTAACTGCTGAGTTACCTGAGCAATGGGGGATAAAGTGGCACTCATATCCAAAGTTGCCAAATCCAAACCAAGGGCGAAGCCAGGGGAGGTGTCCTGGGTGTCTGGACACCCCCCAAAATGAAGCAAGATTTCAAGAAACCGCGAGTGTGAAAGTGGGGGGGGCCACTTCGTCATCTCATAAGCCTGAAAGAACCTCACAAGACACCCCCCGAAAATAATTTCTGACTACGTCCCTGGTCCAAATTATTAAATGAGGAAGGCAAAACTTCAAAATTTAGTCTCCTGAAGTAAGAGAGGTTCATTCTTTCTCCACAGCTCCGCCAGAGTGCAAGTTGACTGTGAGTGGTGGGGAATATGCAGGGAGGAAGAACGAGACGAATTGGGGGCTGCCATGTCAAAGTTGGAACATCTCTGGGAACAACGGTTTCATTGAGGAGATGAACAGATGGGCCGCATTCTCAGACAACGCACAAGAGAAAGGTCACAATTTTTGCCGGGGAAAGACATTGAATGAAATATGTACCCACAGGCATGGCGGGCAACCTAATTTTTTGTCAAAAATGTACGGTCCAAGCTGCATTCAAGATCAAGAAGCAGATGATAGTTGTGACATCCCATTCTGTCCAATGAAGATACGACCAAACAATTGATCCTCTTGAGTTTGTAATTGTTATTCGTTTCCTGGAACATTTTTTTTCGAGATGTATCGTTACAAATATCATAGTGTGAAATGGGAATTGATCGTAATTTGAATGATTCTCTCTCTGGCATTATTATTCACTCTCCATCTGACTTACATGTGATAGAGCCAGTTGCAATGACACAGGAACAATTTAGAAAATTCATGGAATTAATTATCCGGCTTCCAACCAGAACAAGTTTCCTAAAAACGTGATAACTTCACTGCCTTGCCGCTCGTACTTTACCTTGAAGAATGGCTTTTTTTCCCTGCTATAGCACTAGGTTATGGTTTCCTTCTTACCTCTCTTTAATTCTTGCACATCATGTTTTCATATATTTTCCTACAGTACACATTCTATTAAAAACCTCATGTTGATTTCTAGTTCATCCAATCTAACATCGCCACACTTTTAATCGTCATAGAAGTCGTTAAGTGTCATCCATCATCGAGCTTCGAGCCCCTAGCCGACGTTTTGACAGACTGATGACAGACTTAAATTAAAGAGCTACCATCAAGTTGCCAATACCGATGTTGCAAAGTTGGACCTGTATCTTTCTCAATCTACATCACCTTTATTTTCCCGAAGAACTCCTCCTGCTCCTTCAATAAATGCTCCTGGAAAACAATAAAAGAAAATGAAATATTGAGGAAGAAAACTTTATTTGAGATGAAAAAAACACATATTCTCGACTTAGGCATGGTTCTCCTAGTTCTACCTGTCTAACAATAAGCCACTCCAATCGTGTCGGTTCTGCACAATGAGGGGAGGCTGGTTCAAAGCGGAAAATGGGAAATGGTCCATCATTCATTTCACGAAATCACTTCGAAGTGCCCATGAGACATATTATGAAAGATCTGTTCACTCCTAGGTCATTTTTCCTTTGGAATCGTCATGAAAGAACCACAAATCTCAAAGTATTATGTCCATGGAAAACATATAAAAGTTTCATTGGAATTAAATTCGTATTGCTACCAATAAGCGGACTTCAATCAAATAACAATCAATTCTTGCTCAGAAGTCCTTCTCGTGGAAGCTGAAAATCTAGAGTTTGCCATATTAGCCTTTGGGGGCGTAAGTGGGACATGCCGACAGCAGGTGGCAGCAGGCGCAGGTGGAACGGGGTTCCCGGATGGGTCCCACAGGCCCGAAATGTGATTGATCACAAGTCCTCCTTCAGGATGGACTTTCGGTACCATAGTGTGGGTAAAACGCCATCTTGACCTACTGCCAAAAACCCTCTGTCTCTGAGCCTAGGCCAGATGACCATAGTCATGCATGGGACAACTCCAGAGACAGCCCATGAGTCTGCATTGCCTCGAAGAACTTGCCATGTAAAGTCTTCTGGAGATGGACTGCCAAAAACCCTCTGTCTCTGAGCCTAGGCCAGATGACCATAGTCATGCATGGGACAACTCCAGAGACAGCCCATGAGTCTGCATTGCCTCGAAGTACTTGCCATGTAAAGTCTTCTGGAGATGGCCTTCCAGAAGCAGTTGAATTTCTGCCAAACGCACGCGGCGTTTGACCGTATGAATGGTGGCATCACGTTCTTGTTGGATTGAATATTAGTGTCCTCAAGCAAGTTGCGGTCCAGTATCCAGTACTAGCCCAAGAGACCCCAGAGCTGAAGCTATCTTGCAAATTCTATCTTGCATTGAAGCTATCTTGCATTCAATGGGTTTTATTATCATTATATGGAAATGGGGAAGGAATACGCAAGGACGATGAGGAAGCCTGAGGGGAAAAACATATCCCCGTTGGGTTTCACATCCCAATAGCTAGACAGATGATACCCTGTGAGGGCCACTTTTGATGGGAAGTTCCATCAAAGCACCAAGACTTCTGCCGGAACTCACTATGAAGGTTTGACCATAGTGCTTCGTCAACGATGTAAACACGAAATAGGAATTCTACTACATTCCCATCTGCCCAAACCATGAAGTTAAAAATAAAGCCTTTTAGAGCTTAATGTGCTTCTTTTTGCCTCTGACTTGCATTGTCATTTATGTTTACTTTCACAGCGCATCAAACTTCATGCTTCATCGCATAAAACCATAAATAATGCCATTGTCTGGTGTCACCGTCTGGCCACTCGCCTGGATTGCGACAGAAGTTATGAATCCCCCTATTGTCGTCCCCGGGAAAGACTGTGTAGTTCTCCATGGAAAGACTGCACGCGAGGGAATGTCTGGTGTCACCGTCTGGCCACTCGCCTGGATTGCGACAGAAGTTATGAATCCCCCTATTGTCGTCCCCGGGAAAGACTGTGTAGTTCTCCATGGAAAGACTGGTGCGCTCCCTGGAAGCGGGACAGTGGCAGGTTAGCGAGCAAGATGTATGAAGAAAGTTGCTTTGACGTGACATTTTTAGTACCCAACGGTCTTGTGAACGACTTTGCGTATTCCCTCGTGGTTTCGCATGTCCTGACCTTCCTTAAAAGTGTTCCCAGGTGCTCAAAATCAGGAAGGTGTTTCTTCAGACGGTACTGGAGACGTTCTTATATAGATTGAAGAGCTCGGAACACCTCAGCGCACTTAAGGAGTTTTGACTTTCACTGCGGCAACAATAGCCGCGGTAGCGTCTATTGGCTTTATTCAACCCCTTCCCGCAGAAAAATTCAACCGTTTCCTATTCCTCTCAGACAGCATCAACATTATTCCATTTCCCCTCCCCCCATACATTGGGGTAGTCACTCCTGTGGGGTAATCGGAGGAAAGAGAAACCATAAGACAGATATTAACTCGTAGGTGATGGAATGTGACTTATTGGTTGTTTATGATGCGCCATTTCGCCATGAAAAGTGAAATGAACTGCCGTACAATTAGGCTCGAAGAACTTGGCCGGTACCGATCCCCAGTTTTGCCGGATACCTTGCCAAAATTAAGCCAGATTCAAGACCTCTTCAACCTTCGTATCTGCGTCGGTATCATCTGTTTTAATTTATGAGACACTATTGTCCGGAATTCACGGGATGTGCTGAGTTTGGTACAGTGTTTTCCAATGGCTGATCAGCTTTTGTCGAATACGGAGATGTCTCATCTGAACATCCCTAAAATAGCATGATAGCGATGTGCATGTATGGCATGTGTTAAATACATTTTCTTCTCTAGAAAAAGTCCAGACTGCTTGAAGAAATTTGGATGTTCTCCAACCGTACTGAAAGGGTTCAGGAAACTCGAAAATGCCGCATTATTGGTCTATCAGGTTGTGGAGAAAGTATTGTCAGTTTTTGGAGTGCCGACTTCGAAAGCTCACTGGACGTCGTTGCATTTGTTTCATACGACGTGTTATATATATGACATTGTAGCTTTTTGTCGTGTATAAAGTGCATGTAGTTTTATTTTCATTATGTTTGATTTGCGTTGTCTTTCAGCACTCGGATTAAGAATGATATCGGAGCAAATCCAGGTGTGCCTTTTCTACTAGTTTAAACTAGGCCATGACGTGACTTTGGCTTCCTGCAACACTATCCAAACATGTGGCAGGGACTCCGTCACGGAACGCGATGCCCAGCGCTGGTTTCAAAGGTTCCGTTCGGGTGACACAAGCTTTCAAGACGTACCCCGCTCTGGCAGTCCATCCATCGTCGACAACGACGTCCTCAAGTCACTGATTGAGTCGGACCCTTGCTAGACGGTCCGAGAACTCGCAATGATCCTCGACGTTGACGCCAAGACTATTTTCAACCATCTGCGGGACATCGGCTCGATCCGCAAGCTCGAGAAGTGGGTCCCCTCCGAATTAAGCGAAAAAAAAAACAAAATTCAATGGCGTGCGATCTGCACCTAGCTGCTTCTGCAGAACAAGCACGAGCGGTTCCTTGACCGAATCGGGACCTGCCACGAGAAATATTACCTACTACTACAATTCTCGACGCTCGGGCCAATGGTGAACCGCGTTGGTTCGCCAGCAAAGGTGCCGAAACGCGACTTCCACCCATGGAAGGTCATGGTTACCGTTTGGTGGTCTTTGGTTGGCGTCTTCCATTACGACTTTCTCAAACCTGCAGGCACTATCACTATCGAGGTCTGTCACCAACTTGACATCGGCGACTAAAGATTGCGACAGAAATAGCTTGCAATGGCCAACCGTAAAGTCCCCCTCCTCTTGCACGGCAACGCCCGCCCTCACACTGCTGACCACCCAGAAGCTCAGGGCGTTGGGCTATGAGACACTTTCCCACCCGCCATATTCACCCTATTTGTACTCCACTGATTAACACTTCTTCTGGTCCCTAGACAATTTCTTCCGAGAGATGCGCTTCATCAAACAGGGTGAGGTCGAAAAGGAGTTCAATGACTTCGTCGCGTCCAGAGACTCCGAATTCTTAAGTCCGACATAAAAAAACTGGTTGAACGTTGGGAAAAGGTTCATGAATCGGATGGTCTTGACTTCGATGAATAAAGTGGATTCTGTGACGAGATATGGACATTCAAAGCAGCGGCAAAAAAACCAACAATACTTTTTCCACAACCTGATAACGTTCCGCATTCTTTGTCAAATGGGCCATGAGAGACTGAATAGGCCTGCGATTGGCCTACCGGTACACGTCATCAAGGAGGTGTCTCGAAGACCAGGAGAAATCCTTTTAGCCTTAAATGGTCTTTTGGCCGAGAATTGAGTTTCTCCAGACGAAAAAGGTCGGCCAAGGTCTGACCCGTAGACAGTCGGTCGTTTTGGCCTTGGGTTAACGCTAGTGAGTTCCATAAAAGAGGAGAGAGAGAGGGAGTGTGAGAGTTGGAGCCTCTCGGCTTACTTGCTTTCCTGATGGGTGTTTACGAAGAGTAATGCGAAGTTTGGGGCAACATAATTATTATAAGAGAGGAATGTTTTACCAATTCTGGGACATCCATTTTATTTCATTGGCATTCTAATATACTTAATGTTTAGTTATGTCTAGAATATTTCTTTATTTTTCCATCCCTGTGTCCAAATACTATAGTCTGCTGATGGAATGTATTGATGACCTTGTAGGTCTAAGATGTGACCAGGTCCAAATAGTCAGGCCTAAGTTAGGTTCACTGAAACCTAATAAATTTCACGAGATGTTCTTTCATGAATTTCCTAGCACACAATGGGAAAGTGATGGGGAGCCCCTTTTGCCTAGGATGCACATAAAAATGTATTATTTCATGGCATATGTTCCATGTGGTTGATCAAAGTTTATTCCCTATGGGATTATCCATGTAGGATAACAGGAAACATGTGTGAAATAGATGCTCTAAAAATTTGAGGTTTGTGAATTCCTCCCCAAAGTATTCCTGAAGTGAATGAAATAGGCCTAAATAATTTAAACTTTGAAGTGGTTTAGGAACAATGTCAAGTGCTGATGCGTGCAGCAGCCACAGTGCAACAAGTAATTGAGCCTGCTATTCAAGCATGTTCATTCCTTCTTGGAATCTTGTTGTTCTGAATTC
>CAJPEV010006448.1:0-10152 GCA_905338385.1 Darwinula stevensoni
CAGGAAAGAAGGATCACGCATTGTACAATATGCTGTCAGGCACAACTGGGACAAATCCCATCATTCAGCAACCGATTCACCTAGAAAGGCAATTTGGGTGTCATCTGAATCGTGGGTCATTCCACCACAACATAGTCTCGGAGGAAAGTACCTCGTGGTACTTTCTCGTGTACTCGTGGCAGAGCCATTTTTCATAGTCGTCTCGAAGGATCTGCGTGAAGAACTCAAAATGTATTAACCTCGTTCTGAAGATCTCTGCCCAGGGGTGGAACTAATTCCGTATTCGGATAAGGTCCTTTTTTCATATCTCGGTGATGCAAAAAATATGCTACCTTTCTTTGGGAGATATTGCGGGCAAGAAGTATTAAAAGCCTTTCTGTCTATGAATTTGTACGTATTTTTATCATTTGAGCTCTCTGCACGTTGCTTTGGAAGATTTGGATTCCTAGTGAAGTGTTATGACCCCGTTTCATTCATGTCAAGCATGTGAAATTTTTGCTTCCTATCTGCATTTTAATGCCTCAAAAATTAGCAACCGTGGCGGGAGACATTCATCCGCACCCGTTTTCCGCACATCAGCACCTGAATTAGAAATTTCTATGAGGAATGAGAGCGAAAAAACAGAATCCGAAAATGGAAAATTTCTCAGTTATGGCGCCATGGCGTCTCGATAACGACAGTTACATGCATGTATTTATTTTTCCCATTTAGCGCGATATCTTCCAAGGAGAATGGCACGAATTTGACGTTTCTGCGGCCAATGGTTGGGGAGATACACATTTTCAAAGAGATGCATGTAAATCGTGACCTTTGACCTCAATTCATGGCCCCGGGTGTTGACCTCGGAGAGTCAGCAATCGGCTCCAAGCCTCTTTCTTGAGGTTTCTTACAACAATTATAAAGCGGAATTTCGATTCAGGGGATTCGTTTTTCATCTTCCCATAGTACCTTAAATGGGGTCGGAGGGTCGTACTTATCGCTCACGAAGAACATCTAGAAGGAGTTTAATACTGAAATGCGAAACTGGAACTTCTACCGATGTTTAGTATTAATAGAAAGGGGCAAAGTTTCAAGGTCATAGGATGAAGCGATGCATAGAAAACTTGCCGAGCTATCCGAACGTCCCAAGGAATGGGGAATCGGGGGACTACACTATCAGGCCAATTTCTATTTCTGCTTCCTTCCATTCACTCTGCTTTGTTTCAATCGTTTATCTGCCGTCTTTAAAGCCGTGCAAGAACGACGTCAACCATTCAGTTTCGCCAACTTCACCAGTTCGATCGAGGTCGGTAGAAGTTCCTGTTTCGCATTTCGGTTTTAAACTCCTTCTAGATGTTCTTTGTGAGCGATAAGTTCGACCCTCCGACCCCATTTAAATTGGGATGCTTCACAAGTTTTCTCTGCGAATATTTAGCCTCCAACCTTGAAACTAGCATCAATTACATAATACACTATTACCAGTATATTTACCAAATTTATCCAAGTTCACTCAACTCCTTCTTGGTGTTACTTTTTCGGGGATGAGTATATACCTAGGTATTTTTAAATTACGTCCAGGAAAATCGGCGTTTATCCCGCTGTGCAATGCCTAAGCGTATACCACGAAGGTAATCTTTCAATTGGCAAAACATTTGATTGTTGGAGGGGAACAATGTGTGGATTATATGATGGGTGGCTGACAACAGTCTATTGGAACTTCGTGATAACTTGCATTGTTTGGAACGCCTTGTATGGGCGGACATTGTCATGAGGGAGAAATGTTTCGATGCCCCGTCGCCAGGTTTCTTCCTCCAATGTGCCTTCATGAGGATCTATAAGGCCTGGCAATAGAATATTGCATTAATATGTAGTGCTTCTCAAATAAAATGGGACGGGACATTCATTTCTGTTGCCCTCATGACAAGGCCCACCCACACACGCACTACAAACAATGCAAATTACCACCTTGTTTCAATGGACTGTTGTGAAACAACCCACATATTGCCCCCCTGCGACTGTTAGCTGTTTAGCCAGTGAAATACTACATTTGTGGAACACCATTCCTCAGTGGTGAACAGATAAGAAATGTCACAGGAAAGAGACTACAGTATCAAGATACAGACATTAACAGAACAGGTAAGCAATTGTTGCCCTGTAGGTGACAGTAGTGCACAGATTCGGACAGTGATTATTTTGAGGGCTATGGGATGTGTGATACTCATTTGTACCAGTTTTGATGGCTATAAAAGTAAGTATATAGTATTTTTTAAATGTCTGCATAAGCTTTTCGGTGACTCCTCGTACATTCGTTATCTAAATGAGTATTTTTTAATAGTAAGTTGGGATCATAAGCATGTGAATAGTGTCCTGGTTGCTAATTTACAGACATGATCTATCATTGTGAATCATCATATCATCCTATGCTACCACTCATAGATAGTGTTTATCTGAAGTGAGAAAGGAGATATTGTCTTGCACAAATCATCGGTGTCAGTGGTAAGAGGATAGTCCTGGTTCTTTTCAGCTTCACCACCAGGAAATGTTCAACATCAGTCCAAAATATGTGACCCAATGTGTCTGAGTTCATATTTATTGTGAGTGAGCGATGCCGATACCAATACTTCGGATTGCAACGATTTTTTGGTGGCTCAAACAAGGAAATTCCAAGACCAGCGTATGTTCCTCCCTAAGTCAGTACATCAAGATTTTCGGTGACTGCCACATGGAGCGCAAGATGACAACGGAAGAGTGGACTGAGAAGTCAGGCCACGAGCTTTCGCTATTCAGCATGGCCTTTTAGCGGAAGTAGTGATACTGAACTTAAGATTAGCCTGTGTTTCTTAAATCATCCAAAATAACATAGAAGCCGACGACAGAAAAGGCGACAGATATTTAGGATTCCTATCCTAAAAAGGAAGACCACGTTCTCCTACTTGCATTACAGCCCTTCATTAAAAGAAACACGTTGATATGTGCGTCAACATTCCTTCCTGAAAATAGATAAGATAACACAAGCAACATTTAATGGAAGTGATTTATGGTGCATCATACAAGATGATCCAGTCTGGAGTGATATTCCTTGACAGCTAGTTATCTCTTATTGCGGGTATAAGGAAATACAAGAGCACCATTTCCAACGTCTCTTTGATATCGCGCATGTTGACCGCTCTTTCTCCTTTAAGTGATGGATGTCAATTTTTTTATGGAGAGCGTTGCACACATCCTAATTCGTAATCAGAAGGAACTGCTTTTCACCAATCTGAATGAGATTTTGAAGGAGCTTTATTGTTCGGGAATTTTTGAGTACCATGAATACATTGAAATATGCAAGAAGACGCATTTGGAAAAAGTACAGTTTCTTCTTGAAAATTTGCCTCAAAGGGGAGACCATGCCCTCCCAACTTTAATCCAAGCCCTTCGTCAACATCAACATCATAATTCAGCCACAACATTGCAACGTGGTAGGTTATGACAACGAGTGGTACGCCTAATATATCTAATTCATAAGGAAGTTGATATTTCACTAATATTCCCCAGCTGTTTGAGCGAAACGAGGTGAGGATGCATATAAAATAGCAGCAGACAAATGAAATCATGGCTCCAGTAAAGACCCCACCAGATTTTCGATTAAGACATTATGCGCGTCCAAGAAATTCCACCGAAAAATCCTAATGAGAACAATTTGTAGTGAACAGAAGATAATTAATGTCATTACGCATTTCGTCATTGATTTCGGTTCATTTGTCGCACAAACTTCACTAACTAATTTTACTACACATATTGTGACAGAATTGAATGAACTTCTCAATGGAAGAGATGCAATGTGGAAGGGCTCCAACATCAATGCAGTTCGTGGACGCTTCTCATCGCAAGAAACCCCCTCAACAAGAGTGATTTCTCAGAAGTAAGTCCAAGAAAATACTGTTGCATTTTAAATGTAATATCATTAACGAGGCGCTCTCAATAGGTTCTATGAGTCAGGTTCAGTTGCCTCAAGAGTCGAAAAAGGAACTGTTATGTTACGGATGGTCCTAAAAAGTATTTCGGTTTCATGCATTATGAAACTATTTGAATACGAAGTTGATAATTTTTTGCATCACAGATATAGCACACGAAATAGTTAAGTAAAAGCCTAAAGTGTCAATAATATTATTCAATATGATGAAAAGAGAGACATTCAAACACAAACATCAGCGAGAATATTCAGCTCAAGATAGAGAGGTCTCAATAGTGCTCCATAGAATTATGTGTTTTAATTGTCTGCATCCTAATTGCATTGCAATTGACTGTGCATGGTGACCGTGTGTTGCAGCTAACAGAAAGAAAGTAAAATAGCTAAGTAAAATATATGTTCCTGGTGAAATAATTTAAGGAATGTTCCTAATTCAGAAGTACCCAGCCTGAGGCCACATTCTCTAGGGTTTCAGTTTTTCATATCAGCCAATTCGCTTCGGTGAATCGGGTGCTTTGAAGATCTGAAGCTTTGTGAACAAGTAGTTGTAGCGATGCAGATTTCTTTTTCATTATTAAATCCCACTTTTTGGCGTATCTCGATTTCGTTCGCGTGAAGGGCAAATGCGCTGGTACTGAATGAGGACAAATGCATAAAAATATATATATCCCCCTGTATGCAACATGGATATCATGGAATCGTATGCATATATCGCCCGAATGCATACAGGGTGGGCCAGAAGTAAGGAAACACGTTTAAACTACAAGAAAACTTTTCTTCAAAAGCAATTGAACTAGGCAGTGATGCGAACTAAATCACATTTCTATGAAGAATTTATAGCCACAAAGCTTTTCACAAAAACTGTTTGTGTCCGCTGTTCAAGTCTTTGCACGAGGACAGTGTTACCGGTAGTGATAGGCAATGTCGCTGGCATATTACTCCACTAGCAAGCTCCACTTTGTGGCAACGATAGTGTCATTTCAAATGAATTGGGGAAAACTTTACTTAAGGTGTATTATGCTCACCAGATTCACGAATTCTCGGGCAAAATGTTTCACGGTCAGTGGATCATGCGGTATAGGCCAATAGATTGTCCGGCTTGGTCGCTGGGCTTTATTCCAGCGGATTTATTTTTTATTGGGTTTAATCAATGACGCTGTGCAATGCAATGCAATCTTCGACACTTCAAGCACTACATGACACTATTGATGCCATAAAGCAGAGTTTGCTAGTGGAGTTATGCCAGTAAGTTTGCCTATCCCTACCAGTAAGACCGTCGTAAGTGAAAAACTTGAACAGTGGACACACTGAGCAGTTTTGTGAAAGGCTTTACGGCTATTATGATTCATGAGCATGTGTTTTAGTATGTATTACTGCCCAGTTCCATTGTTTTTTTCTTTTTTTATACAAACTTTGGTTGGAGGTCAAATATGTTTTCAAACTTCTGGTCCACGCTGCACTATGTTCATTGGATCTATGACCTCTCCATAGGTCGTTGCAGAGGTATCAGGGTGAACATTTGGATCACATTGGTTAGCGTTGTAACTGAGAAACCTGAAAATAGACATGTATGCCCAAAGGTATGTCTAACGAATGTGTGGGGATTCCGTCCAATGCAGACCTTATTGCACAGGTAAACCCATAGCTAGGATTGTGGCGATTGTTGAGTAGCATGAGCGTCATGGATGCATACCGATGACATGGTACTTTGTGACTTGGCATTCTATTTTCTCGAAATTTAATTGTGACTCAATGTGAATCTTTCGGTTTAACAGTGTGATGAGCCCAGAGCAAGACATCCTCAAGGAGAATGTGGACTTCTTGATAACGTCATTGAAGTCTGTTGATTCTCTGACAGTCATTTTGTTCAAGGCCAAGGTAATCTCGCAAGTAGATCGGAAGGAAATCCTGCAATCACGAGAAGAGAAGGAAAGAAAAGAAGTTTTTGTGGAGAAACTTACAACCCTTGTCGACTCCGCTACTTTTGGGACGTTCCTAGACGCGCTGCAAAAGACTGGACAGGAGGAATTATCAGAAAGTCTAAAAAAACAATTGTAAGCCCATTTTTCTCATGCAGATTTGCAGCTAATCAATTGCAAGTATATGTTCGCTATTTCTGAAGATTATGTAATAGAATCGTGTTCTTCTTAACTACTGCCGTGTTCTGGCCTTTCCAGGACTGAAAAAACATACATCTAACAAGCTGGGTTACCCGGCGTTGCCAGGGATATTTTTTTAGGAGTAATATAGCTGTTGTTCTTTTATGTGCTTTTTTGTTAGTGCTTATTTGTCTAAGTCCGGCCAGACCGACGGGGGACGGGAGTACTGCTCTGGCCATTTTATTTGTTTTTTCTTATTTTTTAAAAGTTGTTCTAAATTAATTCTTAACTCAAAGGGGCTCTTCTTTCACAAAAATCTAACTTAAATGAGTTTCCCAATGATATTCTTATTTCACAGGAAAAACTAAACTCCATTTTCTCACATATATTCTTAGTGCACTGAAAAAAAATCTAAATTCGAAATTCTAATCATTCACTGCAATGCTTCAGAAATCTAGCTGGCCTGGAACACCCTTTTTGGGACCCTCCGTAACATAACAGTTCCTTTTTCGACTCTTGAGGCAACTGAACCTGACTCATAGAACCTATTGAGAGCGCCTCGTTAATGATATTACATTTAAAATGCAACAGTATTTTCTTGGACTTAACTAACCATGTTCTAGAAGGGTTAGAAATCTGAAACTTGGTACACATGTACCCTTTGGGATGCAGAGTTCAGAAGAAATCCGACTTTGGTGGTAAATGCCCTGAGGGTACAAATTTAGGGGGGAAACGTTTTTCTTACATATATTTTGTGACAGATGAGGATGCCATTCAGAGAATCAACTGGATGTCCTGTGTTCGGTGGTGCAGTAGTAGCATATCTGAGAGGCAATCAGGAGGTCAGGGTTCAACTCCTGCCCATTCCTTGGCTTTCATTTGGTCTTTTTTGCCTTCCATGTCCCGTTACTCATTTCCCCTCCATAACATCATTTTTGCTTGAATAAAACGGAGAGACATGAAAAGCTGAAACCTGGCATGGACATGCCTACCGAGATGATGAGTTCAGGAAAAATCCAAAATTTCAGATCCATGTCCTGGGGCATGTTTTTGTGAGCCGAGGTTTTCAAGTATTTTTTGTGTCCTGGCGTATTGAGTTAGTGTGGAAAGATGAAACTTGGTACATAACTACTTATTGGGATGTTGCAGAAAACTTCAGACTTTGGAAGTAAATGCCCGGGTGCACACATTTTAAAGGGAGGTGATTTCAACTAATTTTTTGCATCTGTTGAACTGATGAACATGGAAAACTGAAACTTTGCATGAATGTGACAGCTGAGACAAGGAGTTAAATAAAAGTGGTAAGTTTCGATACATCCCTTTGGGGAATTTTTTCGAGGGGCGATGTTTTGAAGAAAAAAATGTCGTGGCGAATTGGACGGAAATGTAAAGGTGAAACTTGGCACTCGTATAAGTGACATGATATTACTGAGCTGAGGGAGTATTCAGCTTTCATGGTGCCTCCCCTCTGGGCATAGCTTTTTTTGTGGGTTGGCTTTTCCAAACGTGTTTTTTCACCAACGAAAAGGCAAACGTATAATATTGAAACGTTGTTGGCATGTAGTTCCCTAAGAATGGACTTCGGTAAAAAAAAAAATGGTACGTTTTGGTTAAAACTTCTTAGGGCACATGTTTTGGAAAAGGCTAACTTTCACGAATTTTCTGATCCAGCAAAACACGGCGCAGGACATAAAAAAATGGCAGATAAGTACCAGATGGACAGCTGGATCAAGAAAAAATTCTGATTTTATTTTATATGGAAAATCCTGAGTAGCTCACTGATTGACATAAGTAGCCATTCGCAAGCTGAGTTCAGGAAAAGTTCTACTTTGCTGATGCATGCCATAGGGGCATGCATCAAGTTGCCCAGCATGTTGCATGGCTCTCCTAATCCTGAGTTCAGCATTTGCTGCCTCTTGCTGTTCAGCCTTACGCTCCCTACGTGCAACTGGGTATTGTTCATCAGTCATTCTAGCCATTATGACTAGCACATCCTAAGGCACCGATTTAGGCACTTCGCACTGCAACTGCAGTGGCAACCGTAGTTTCCGCGCCAGCACCATTATTTATTATCTGCAGCGACTGTCCTCATCGCCGTCCTGTGGGACCTCTTTCAACTTCTTTTTTCATGTTCAACCTCAGATCGCAAAAATCGACACCATTTTGATGGGATGAGCGGCCCGTTTGCGCGACGTATGAAACAGAGAAATTACGTTATTATTTTGATTTCATCAATCGCGAGAACGCAAATAAATCGGCCATGACATGAAATGCAAACAGAAAACTATTGCATGGAAGCGACGTTCCGAACCGCCACGCCTGACCTAACGGAAAAAAATAAAACGTGACATGCATTCAGTTATTACTACCCTTTGATTGACACAGCTAAGTATGAAGCCTATGGCACATATTGATATAGCTCAATGGACTTGGCGCTAAAAGCTTTGGATGGCCAAGCTGATGGCCTAGAATAACACAAGCTGATGGCCTAGAATAAGGACTTGCGCTTTGAGAGGTGGATGGCCTAGCCTTTGGCCTGAAGTGACAGTCTTGTAGGCTTCGCGCGCTGGGGTGACAACCACCACCACCACCACCACAACTCTCGGGCTCTTCGAAATAAAGTATAAGATTGCTTGGGCCTCCGTGTGCATGTGCGGCGCCTCCATGCCTGCCTCCGGGTGTACGTCTTCCCCTCTTCCGCTCGCACTTTTTTCCCGGCTGTCGCGACAGTCGGAGCTATCTTCGATAACGTAACAGCCCCGAGGGAGGGCTGTGGTGTGGGGGGCATAGTTCAGATGGCATAAGAGAACAACGAAAACGATGGAACGAGCTGGAATCGAATCTAGAACCTAATGCTTGTCCGTCAAGTATGCTTGCATTACACCACCGAACCCAGACAGTCAAGTTACACCTCTACATGCCATCCCTAACACTACCGCGGGAGAGAAGGGCATTCTAAGTATCCCCTCCGGTTTTTCACACCTCCGATAAGGAATTTTTTCGCAATTATGTGTGAAAGTATCACACTTGGAGTCCCCTCTCATAGATTACTTTCTTGCCGGGGATGAGATCTCCGCCCATATATTCCTAGGGGTCCGGAAAAGTCGTATCGTAGGCACGAACACCCCTGGGAGTAGGGGGGATAGGATGGGGGTGCGCAAGACGTACAATGTCCAAGCGGTTGATACGCGAGCATTGAAAACGGTCGTCTAAACTCGTGAATGCCCGACGAGGCTACATGCTTAGCCTAGGCCCCTGCCTCCTAATGTATGTATGGGTTAACCTAACATTCGTCGGATAATGTATCTATCGGAATATAACTATATACTAGCGAGTTTGTTTGCCTGTCGGGCAAAACAAACTCGCCATGGTCGCGCCTTCGGTGCTCCATTACCAGGTATCGTGATTAATTCATTTATTATTTGCGAAATGGTAAACACGAATTTAAAGTGCGTCCCCCATTGAAATGCATGAAATATGGGGACAAAAGCCATCATTTTCATCAAATCACTACTTCTATGATTTCTAGTGTATCTAACTTGAAATCGTTCATGTGTCCCTTTTTGTAAGGGTGGAGAGTACATTTTGAATTACTTCCCTCCAATAATCTACTCTAATGGGTCATTTTTCAAAAGTAGGATTTTTCCTGTACTCAGCCATCAAATAGGTATTTCTGAGGGAAGTTTAAAATTTATTTCTCAGTTTCGTTGGATCAAAAAATACTTTTTAAAAATGGGACTTAAAAAAGGTGCCATGATGCGTTTTAACGAAAAATTTGTTTCTTCTAAAATGCAGACTCAGGGAACTCCATGACACCCTGTTTCAGCCTTATACGTTTCCCCTTATTACTGGCGGTAAAAAAATATATTTGGAAATGCGATCCACCCAAAAGCTGTGCTTTGAGGAGACGCACAACAAATGTATTGGGTTGGAAAAAAGGCTTGCAACACTTTTTAAAGCTATTTCTAAAAATTTTCAAAGGAATGATGGGCGGGGCTTTGAATTGTATATGATGGAATGTTCTCGAAGCTTCTGCCCTCGGGGAATATAAGGCGGCTTCTGCCATCAGTTGGCAGCCATGGCTCCGATCGAACGAGCAACTCTTCGCCCCATCGTCTACTA
>CAJPEV010006449.1:0-10148 GCA_905338385.1 Darwinula stevensoni
AGCTCGAATATCATGATGATGGTGTTTAGGAGCAGAACATCCCTGTGTACTGTAAGATATATGTATATAAATGTAATGAAGCGGTTCAGTTCCGAATGGGTTATTGCAATGAACAGAGGATTGTCAAGAAGACGTTATGCTCACAATAGACGATTTAAATTTCCACATACTAAACGGCCAGCGTAGCGGTCGCAGGGCGCTAGTCCCACTTTAAATGATCTCGGAAGGGTCGTACTTATCGCCCACAAAGAACATCTAAAAAGAGTTTATTAATGAAATGTGAAACACGAACTTCTACTGATGTTTGGAACATTAGAGCACAGTTTAAAGGTCATCGGATGAAGCGATGATGGGAAAACTTGCCAAGCTAGCCGAACGTCACGAAGGATGGGGAATAGCGTGACTACAGTACACTGATGTGGCCAGTTTCCTTCCTTGCTTCCCTCCATCCACTCTGCTTAGCTTCAATCGTTTCTTTTTGGTCTTTAAACCCTTACCTCGACGACGTTCACAAAGGCAGTTTCGCCAACTTCGCCAGTTCCATGGAGGTCGGTTAGTTGGCGTGATGGCGGCTTGAAAGCAACTGGCCATATCAGTATAGTCGCCCTATGCCCCATCCGTCGTTGCGTTCGGCTAGCTCGGCGAGTTTTCCCTGCATCGCTTTATCCAATGACCTTGAAACTTTGCTTCATTATATTAATACTAAATATCAGTAGAAGTTCCTGTTTCGCATTTCATTACTAAACTCCTTCTAGAAGTTCTTTGTGGCCGATATTGATGACCTGTCCGCCCACATTTAAAATGGGGTGTTTAGGAGGTTTTCTCTTAGAATTTTGAACCCACGACCTTGAAACAAGCATCAATTTCATAACGCACTAATACGTGTATGATTACCAAATTTCATGACGATCGCTCAACTCCTTCTTGGTGTGACTTTTTTTTGGCGATGAGTATATATGAATATGAAAATATCAGTTTGATCTCTCTCGGCGCCTATTTTGACAGGCACACACTTTTAAGCATTTTTAGCCATTTCGAAAATAATATGAAGAATGGATCACTAACCTGGACAATGGAGCTATTTAAGTATATGCATTCAGGGCGTATTGATGCATAGTGATGTTTTAAATTTATTTTTTTCACTTCAGCCGAAGCAAAGGCGTAGAGAGTTGAAAATGAATGTGAAAGTGCCTATTGGGCTGATTTCCGGGAAAAATTCCATTTTCATACAGAAGGGAATCAGGGTAGATTGGAGGGACTGGAGATTAACCGACAAGTTGTACTTAGACCAGGAGGCAGTAGTTATAATAGCAGATGGCGAATCGGAACCATGCGGGCTTGGCAGAGGAGTTAGACAAGGATGGTCTTTATCTCCATTTTTTTCGACTTATGCAGAGAAGATTATTAATGAGGTTATGGAAGGGATTGAGAAAAGTGCGAGAGTCAAGGGGAAGCTGTTGAAAGATATAGGGTTTCCAGATGACCAAGGCATGGTGGCGATCACAGAACAAGGACTTCAGAAATTGATGGATGGGTTAAACGCTGTGGCCAAGAAGTTTGATATGAAGATCAATGGGAAGAAGACAGAGGTGATGAAGATGTCTAGGAAAGGAGGAGGAATAATTAACAATGTGATTGAAGGCCAGAAAGTGGAACAGGTGAAAATGTTTAAGTACTTAGGAGCTTTGATCACAGATGATGGATAGTGTGAGGTGGAGATCAGAATAAGAATAGGAATGGCAAATGATGGTTTTAGCAAGGGAAAGGAGTTATTAACAAAGAGGATGAACCAAGAGGTAAATAAAAAGATAATGAAGGCAGTGGTGTGGAGTGTGGCTTAATATGGGTCCGAAGCATGGACTTTCAGGAAGGAAGACATCAGAAGGTTAGAGGCTTTTGAAATATGGGTGTGGAGAAGGATGGAGAGAATAAGATGGATACATCGAAGAACAAATGAAGAAGTAATGGAAGTTGTTGGGGAAAAAAGAGGATTAGTGAAAATGATTGCGAGAAGAAAGAAGAACTGGATTCGACACATTCCAAGCGGAGAAGGATTGTTGAAGGAAGTGATAGAAGGAAGAATGGAAGGGAAAGGACCTAGAGGAAGGAAAATAATTGGTATGCTGGAGGAACTGAAGGAAGGGTCGTTTGTGAAAGTGAAGAGAAGGATGGTGAACAGATTGGAATGGAGAAAATGGATGCCTAGGACCTGCCAATAGGCAGAATACTTTAGAAAAGCCTAGGGGTACATGTTTCCATGGAAAAGTTTTTTTTTTTCTTTCAAAGGGAAATGCATGAATTGCTGAAAATGAGTATGAGTAATTGACATGCTAATTTAAAGAAAGCTTTCACTTTGGAGATGTAACCCCTGGGGGAAACTATTTTTGTGGGGGACGTTTTCAATAAAATTTAGGGAAGCGGATTTTTATATGGGACTAGAATAAACGAATTCAAAGAAAATCATTTTGTTGTACGCACCGCCATGGCATATATTTTGGTTTGCAAAAAGTTGTCTGAATTTTTGCCACCAATCTATATGTTATTTGTTTTGGGGGATAACGAGTAAGCTCATAAAAGCACAATTTCGCTCAGAGAAAGCTGGTTTGTATAGTCTTGCTATAAAAGGCGCTGTATTGAGGATGAACTATAAATTGATGGTTCTGGGGCTATGAAGAATCTTTATTTGATTCATGTTCCTAACTTTGAAAATCACTTCATACAAGCAGGAGTGGCTTAAACTCATGATTTAAAAAATCCCAGTGATCCAAGGATTTTCACGCAATTTGTAGTTACGGGAATCGAAAATGGTTGCTTCAATTGTATAATTATTAATCTTTTATGGAGCGAACCGCGCCGAAGGCGCGTTCACAGCGAGTAGTAGCTAGTACTATATATGCAAGAAAGGTGGTCGGGCGTTGAAGTCACACAACCCATCCCCAAAGAAGTGATTTTTTTCCGGCGAATTGCTACATTTTCATGAGTTTCAGACTTCACGATATAACTGTCTTGTACGGTTTCCAATGCCAAAGGCAATCTTCGCCACCCTGTCGTCATCCACGGTATGCCCATTTTTATTAACCGTTCCACCAAAAATGCGTTTGCCAGGATCCCTTCTGTGCCTTCTTGGGGCAAATACATCAGAGACCTGGCGTTCTCAAGCTTATATGGATAAGCGGACTGCTGGCTGGTCATGTCATTTCAATACGATTCGCGATTCGGAGCAGCAACGCTTGGTTGACGACTGCATTCTCGGTCGGGTGGTGGCCAAGATTCGAATTGGACTGATCGAGTTTCAACTCCGAAAAGTCGACCCATGCAGGCCTCCGACGAGCAGAAAGACAGGAGAAGCCAGAGAAACATAGTTCGTAGTGTAGCTTTTGGACTTCTGACCAAATAAATATCGCCTCCAGATCATGTGCTTTCGATTGACATGTCAATATTACAATCCGTTCGTCCGTCTAGGAGGAGTTTCTTGGAATGATTGACATAATGACATAAAACTTAGCCTCTTATGTACATTGATTGTTGATGATAATACCGTATCCGAGCAGGGCAGCCCGAGAAACACAATGCTCCTCTTGAGGATTTAAGGATGAAGTCGAACGCTCTCTGGTACAGCTTGCTCTTTCCTGTCGTTCGTACTTCGTTATTTTGACCTAGACTGGTCAATAGCTGCCATAGCAAATCGGACATTAGCAACCAACTGCAGATGGGTACCAAAGTGACGTGTCCAATTCACATGATCTGGCGAAGTCGACACAGTTAACGCCGTCAGGCTAAACCACGAAAAGGTTCTGGAAGTGATCAATACTGGAGAGACGCCAACCATACAGGTTGGAGTTTTGGAAATTGGTATTAGAGAGATTGACGTAGATGGAAAATGATATTTGCTTAAACACAGTGGTAGTTTCTGCTGAAGACAATAACTGAACAATAATTAACACATTCACAGTCAGACATTCAAATGGCTATAGCCGTCGTTGGCGCTGGGTGAACGACTTTACCAAACGGCTAACGCCGTGGTTGGCAGCGAATGTGTTAAGGTGAAAGATGTGATGGATTTTTTAACACCTATGGTGTCGATCCAACATGAAGTAATCTCATAATAGGGAATTCCTTCTGAATCTTCATCACAACGTATAATGGAGAAGGAATTGTGTGACCTCAATTCATGTAATAAACCTATCCCAGTTCTTGAAATACAGATAAGCCATCATTCAGATAATGGTCTCCCTTTCTGGGAATGACAGGGAGGAAAAAAATATTTTCACTGACGATGGTGATAGGTGTAAGGATTAACACAGTCATGGACGGTGAAAATAAAAGGCACTCAGTCTAATTGGGAATTTGGGAAATACAGCAAACTGAATTAGGTGGCACAGTAAATATGGCACATATGATTTTTACGAAGTATTCGTTATTCATTAAATCAAGTGAGCTGCATGTGATTCTTTAACATTTTTCGAAGAGCATTCCAGATGAAGCATTTTACCTGCATATTCGGCTTTCCATTATCAATTTCCTGTTATGCACCTTCCCTGTTGGGAAAGAATGTGCACACATCGGGAAACCTCCCCACATAGTACCAGCAGATTTGAAGACTATTAATAGATAACGGTTATCTCCAATAAAAACTATGAGATGATACGCTTTTAAGAGCTCTAATCTGCTCGCTCCATGTAGACAGGATTTCACATTGCGCCATAATCGGCATTGCAGCATACGCTTCAACGGAGAAACTCCCAATGACCGTAAGTGCTTTGAATTACGACTACAAGCAAGACAATGAAGGATTGTGTTCCACTACCGCAGTTAATGTTATCTCCTTCCATCTTCCAAATTTGTTGTAATTGAAATCAAATTTATGTGGTACTAGCGAGTTTGTCCTTTGGGCAAACAAACTTGCTATGGTCGCGCCTTCGGCGCTCCATTACCTTGGATAATGATTAATTCCTTTAACCTTTGCGAAATGGCAAACGCGTATGTAAAGTAAATCCCCATTGAAAAACGTTATGTATGGAGGCGAAAGTCTTGATTTTTTCATCAAAATCATAACTTCTATGATTTCTAGTGTGTCTAACTTGAAATCATTTCATGTGTCGTTTTTGTAAGGGTGGAGGATACATTTTGAAATACTTTTCTCCTATAATCTACGCTAAGGGGACATATTTCAAAAGGAGGACTTTTCCTGTATTCAGCCAAGAAATAGATACTTCTGAGGGAATTTAAAATGTTCTGTCTCTGTTTCGCTGGATAAACAAAAAATTAAGGAAAATGGGACTTTAAAAAGTTCCCTGATGGGTTATAACGAAATTTTTTTTTCCTTCTGAAATGTAAACTCATGGAACTCCATGGCACCTTGTTTGAACCTTATACGTTTTCCCTTTATACTGGCGGTAAAAAATGTATTAAGAAAAGCAACCCACCCAAAAGCTGTGCTCTGAGGAGACACACAACAAAAGTATAATTTTTCCTGTAATCAACATCACGTCCGTTATTCGTGCGCCAGCTGAAGAAAATTTGAGAAAATACACATTTTCCAATATATGTACCTTGAGGCGTTTTAACCTGAAAGTACCTTTTTTTTACCCGAAAGCAATCCTCAGAGAACTACATGCCCAGAAAGCGTCAACCTTATATGTTTGCCATTTTCGCTGGTGTAAAAACATGTTTGGAATAGCCTACCTACCCAAAAGTTATGCCCAGAGGTGATGCACCAGGAAATTTGAATAATATTTCAATTCAATGATATCATGTCACTTCTACGCATGCCAAGTTCGGTGGTGTAGTGGTAGCACACCTGACTGGCAATTAGGAAGCTCGGGTTCAATTCCCGGACGTTCCTAGGCTTTCTTTCGGCCTCTCATGCCTTCCAAGTCCCGTTACTCATTCCCCTCCGGATCAATATGTTTGCTTGAGTAAAACAGAGAGACATGGAAAGCTGAAACTTGGCATGGACGATGAAATCAGGAAAAATGTAAAATTTTTTATCCATGCCCTGGGGACATATTTTTGGGGCCGACGTTTTCAAGAATTTTTTAATGTCCTGGCTTATTGATCTGGTGTGGAAAGATGAAACTTGGTACATAGTTACCTATTGGGATGCTGCGTGCAGAAAAATTCAGACTTTGGAAGTAAATGCCCCGGGGGGCATAGATTTCAAAGGGAGATTTTTTTTTCAATAATTATTTTGCATCAGTTAAACTGATGAACATGGAAAGCTGAAACTTTGCATGAATGTGACTATTGAGACAAGGAGTTAAAGAAAAATGTTCAATCTCCATACATCCCCAGGAGGAATTTTTTCAAGGGGCGATGAAAAAAAAAAAAATTTTGTGCCGAATTCAACAGAAATGGAAAGGTGAAACTTGGCATGCGTAGAAGTGACATGATATCATTGAATTGAAATATTATTCAAATNGTTGTAATAATTGTTCATGAAATTCCGAGAACTTTCTTTCCAATCAGATATATTTAAATAATCCTCCCCCCAAAAAGGGGTATTCCCTAGGCATGTACCTCAAATGTCGGATTTGTTCTGTACTCTCCATCCGAAAAGGTACATGTGTACAAAGTCTCATAAGTCTAAATTCTCTAGAACATGGTTAGAATTAGTGTCAGTCAGTCAGTCACGATCGTCCATATACATTAGAAGATGGTGAAATGAAGGTTACATTCAACTACTTTATAAATTTTCTTTTTATTAACAAAATGTAGGTGTAGTCTCGCCATTACATGCCATCTGATTGGCGCACATATTACTTTCTTCCCATAGATTTAACATGCTTCTACTTCTTTAGGCGTTTAACCCAATGAGAAGCTCTGCTCAAAATACTTAACCTTAAAACAGTTTCTCATCGTGTTGAAAAAGTGCGTTAATTCAATCTCCTAAACACCAATGAGTTACGCCACAAAGTACATCAGGAGGCAATTATTGGTACCTATTATCAGTTTCTCCAAAACGTTGAAATTTCTCACAATGTTGCTCCTTCGCTTAAATTAGATTATGATTGCCTATCAACACACCTAGTGGCTATACCTGAAGAGAGCATATGTTCGAGAAAATCGTAGAAAACTGTTGCGACATGGAACTCCGCTGCAAATTATTAATTTTCATCTTGAAAATGATGAGGCGAAGAAACGCAAAGCACTCAAAGAACAGTTATTGAAAATGTGGTCCAAATTCCCGCCCGGTACCCCTTCACCAAAGGAGGTGAAGAGAGGTGACAGACGAAGACCTGCCCGCAAAGCATTTACAGTGGCGTTCAGGAAGTTTTCGGCCTAAGGCACTTCCAGTTGTAATACAGCCTTCACATTTTTTTCATAGAATGACATGTCTTTGATGATGAATGAAAAATTTTCAATTCATTTGTGGATCTTTAGGCGGCTGAGAGGATACTGAAATATTCACCCTACTCTGCAAGATCTATTTGGAAAATGATTCCTTGAAGGTTAGAAAATGCATGACAGCAGTCGTTTCAGTTTTAATATCCCTTCAGCATACCCCTTGGTAGCACATTGAAACAATTTCATAGAAGCTTTCTATCATCGACAAATGAATTGAATATTTTTCATTCATCATGAAAGACATCTGTATTTCTATGAAAAAATATGAACGGTGTATTACAACTGGAAGTAACTTGGCCGAAAACTTTCTGAACACCCTTTGTACATGTTTTTTTTTCCAATTATAGCAATACCCCCATCGTTGCACCATTTGCCCCTTGTCCTTAATTTTATCATGCCAAGTCCAATAGTCATAATGAACCTCGAACGTTTTCATGTTCATATAATGCGTTTATCATCGACCAATTTCATTCCCTATTTCTGTAATGGACAGTACAGTGAGTACTTTTCATTACAACAAGTATATACGAGGGGTCCAGCATAAGTTTCCGAACTTTTCTATTAAAAATAAACGTATGTTTTTCATATTTTTTCTCTGAAAGGGTGTTTGAAAGTGTCTGAAAGTGTGCACTTCTCAACATAACCTCTGCCAGTATCAATGAACTTTTGAAGGCGCTGGAGCCAACTTTGAAAAAAGTGCTGAAAATCGTCTTTTTTGAGCTGTTTCAATTGATTCTCCTCTGCCTCATTTCCTCTCGGGTTCCGAAGACTTTTCCTTGGAAATGTTCCTTTACTTCTGGAAACAGCCAAAAGTCGCAAGGCGCAGAATCTGTTGAGTAAGGTGGCGGCTCAATCAGCTGGATCAGATGGTTTGGTCAAAAAAAGGGGAGGTCAAGGCCATCCGAGAAAAGTCATTGTGTGCTGTGATCGTGATGTTTGCTGTTTTCTTCACTTCTAATCGCTTCGCGGCGGCTGTACCGCTTGAGGAAGGCAAAACAGTGACTTCGAAATTTTATGCGGAAACGTGCCAGCCGGTCGTTTTAAAAAAATTGCTGAGAGGTCGCCTCAAGTCTGAACTGGGCAAGCACTTCCTGTACCATGAAAATGCACCGGCGTACCGGGCGACCAGCACCCTGCTCTTCATTGGCGCCTCTGGGATCAAGCTGATTAAGCCGCCACCTTACTCACCAGATTTGGCACCTTTGCGACTTTTGGCTGCTTCCAAAAGTGAAGGAACATTTGCGAGGAACAGTCTTTGGAACCCGAAAAGAACTGACTGAGGCGGTGTAGAAGCAGCTGAAACAGCTTAAAAAAGACGATTTTCCAAAGTTCAAAAGTGCATTGATATTGGGGACAGTTATGTTGAAAAGTGTTAAATAAACACAATTTCAGAGAAATATATGAAATAAATATGCGTTCATTTTAAGTTGAAAGTCCGGAAACCTATGCAGGACCCCTCAAATCATCAGATTAACTTAGTACTTGCGTTGACGACGTACTGTATATCCCACTTTAATATGGTTAGGAACTTCATGTGAATCAACAAAGAAACGGGAGCATCGACTTAAGCTCCTTTGGTTCTGTGGAAAATGAGAGACTTAGATAATCGATAAATGTCTCCATCATTGAAAATATTCAATTTTCTCAGTTAAAACATGTGTAGAACGTATGGTTTATCTCATTCCATTACATAACTTTAGGCTTCCAATTATTCAACGATGTGATTATAAAATAACAGATTGCCAGTCAAAACATTTCGTTAGAGAGGTGTATTGAATTCAAAATCATGTCAAGCGTTCCATGTCATGCCAATTCCTGCCTTCTCATGATAGTGCAAACAATGCATAAGCGTGATCTCAGCTGATATGAGGTGGAGGCACCACAAATGGACACTCAAACGTTTCTGTTATGAGTAAGAGCTGCTGGAGAAGGTGCCATATGTAGACATCCTTGGCGTGTCTTTTTTGCTACCGATCCAGGTAGCTCTGCTGAGGCTCCCAGAATCCTATGCCATCATTTTAAGGTTTAGCTGCTCTTTGTTCTCATAATTCGCTTTGTTCCGCTTGCAGCTCCTTAAGCAACAGTGACGTCATTGCATTGATGTGGTCGTGCCTAGCCAACGCGTCCTTTTCCCTAGCAGCTGCTTACGGCTAGAGAAGTAGCGCTCCCCATGTTTCATGAAATTTCCTTCATATTCTAGTACGGTCCGAAAGAGGGATCTAGTTATATCCCATTCCATAATTTCAAATGTCAAAATATGAAATTATCAGCATCAATGATACAATGATCAAAGATACATGGAGGTTTTTTTAGAATTGCATATTTTGAATTCTTTGGAGGAAGCAAATCGAAATGTCATACAGTATTTTAAAGAGAAGGAATGGAACCTTTCATACAATGCCCGGTGAGGAAAATCTTCAAGAAGTTTTCTTTGACTCTGGGCAATAAATGTTTTTCGAAGGCCTAAATGTGTCATTACAGGAGTGGGCTAGCAAATTGTCAACATATTTTTATTCGTACCCACATTCTTGTTATTTGCAATCTTATTCTTTACGTATTCTTTAGAATGACTAATCAGCAATCAAAGGGACTTCCGATTTTGAAAATCACTTGTGAAGTCTTCTCGCAGAGACGATTTTACGAGAATTGGAAAATCGTCGCAGCGCTTCACAATTAGGGATGGCAATAAGGATAGGATGGATTGCTTGATCTTTACATATTTTTTGGAGGAAAGAATATCTTGCGGTCATCTTATATATATAGACGATCGTGACTGACTGACGCTAATTCTAACCATGTTC
>CAJPEV010006450.1:0-10147 GCA_905338385.1 Darwinula stevensoni
CGGGAAGTATTCCTATGATAGTTGATTTAATGGATAATTTCGAAAAGAAAGATTTTGATAAAATAGAACGAAATTTAAATGCTTTATTTGCATCTTTGCCATATGATTTATGGATAAAAGATGATGAGATGTTTTTTCATGCGATTATTTATTTAACTTTTTCATTATTAGGATTTTATATCCGTTCAGAGATTCATTCTCATAGAGGGCGTTGCGATGCAATAGTAGAAACAGATGAAACTATTTTTGCATTGGAGTTTAAGGTAGATAAATCTGCCACAGAAGCTGTACAACAAATAAAAGATAAAGGATATTTAAAGCCGTATGAAAATTCAAACAAAGAGAAATATGCTATCGGAATAAATTTTAGTAAGGAAAAAAAGGAAGTAGAAGAGTTATTAGTTGTTAATTATTAATTGTTAATTTTGTTCGTTAGTTGTGCAACATTTTAAGAGAAACCCCAATATAAAGAGCAATGATTGAAAAAACAGAATTTACGAACGTTGAAGAATACTTCGAAGCTCAACCCGAAAAAGTAAGAAAAGCTTTATTTGAATTAAGAGAATGTATTTTAAACGCTGAACCGAATGCAACTGAATTGTTGAACTATAACATTCCAGCGTATGCTTTAGTCGAAAATGGAAAAAGAGAACAGCAGATAATGATTGCAGGATATAAAAATCACGTTGGACTTTATCCACACCCAACAACTATGGAAAAGTTTGAACCTGAATTAACTGAATATAAACGAGCAAAAGGCTCTGTTCAGTTCACATTGGACAATCCATTGCCAAAAGAACTGATTGAGCGAATGATAAAATATCGAATTCAACTATTAAAAAAATGAAATTTCAGAAAATCACACCCTACTTATGGTTTAACAACCAAGCAAAAGAAGCAGCCGAGTTTTACTGCTCAATATTTGATAACTCTAAAATAACTTCGGATAGCGAAATAATAGTTGAATTTGAACTCGATGGCACAAATTTCATAGCTCTAAATGGTGGACCTCAGTTTAAATTCAATGAGGCAGTTTCATTTTATGTACTTTGTGATGATCAAGAAGAGGTTGACAGATTTTGGCACGCATTAACATCTAATGGCGGAAGTGAGGGAAATTGCAGTTGGTGTAAAGATAAATATGGTGTCTTTTGGCAGATAGTACCAAAATCATTTATAGAAATGATGAAAACCGGTACACCAGAACAAACTCAAAGAATAATTGGTGCAATGATGAAAATGCGAAAGATGATTATTAAAGACTTTGAAGAAGCATTTAAAGAATAAGTTCAGTAATTTTTAGTTACTTTGATGCTTAACCCAAGTTGCCGATTGAAATAAAATTTTATGTTAAAAACTGTTAAAATTAATACGAAAATTATTTTTTAAACTTTCTATTATAATGTCAAGTCGATAACTATATATCATATTTACAGTTATGAATTTTGAATATGAATTTCTATTTTCATTTCGTACGTTAATGTGTTATATATCATTTCGGTCAAACTTTATTGTATCAGAAAGTATTTTCTGGTTTAAACTATTGAAAATAAATATATAAAAATGATGAAATTATGAAAGGAATGTATTACTGATTCTACTCATTGTGATATATTTAATTTAATCTATAAAATTTCCTTTCCCTTGTCTTAATATTATTGGTTCGTCATCAGTAATATCAACAATTGTAGAGGCAGAATTATCCCCATATCCAGAATCTATAACAATATCTACAAAATTATTATATTTCTCTGCAATTAGTTCTGGGTCAGTAATATATTCTAATATTTCATCATCATTATGAGTAGATGTAGAGGCAATAGGGTGACCTAATAATTCTACAATTTTTTGAGGAATATTATGGTCTGGAACTCTGACACCTATTGTTTTCTTATGTTTAAATGATAAGGGTAAATTATTTGATGCTTTTAAAATAAATGTAAATGGTCCTGGTAAATATTTTTTTAATAATCTAAAAGTTGCTGTGTTTATTGGTTTTGTAAACTCTGATAAATGGCTTAAATTATTGCAAATAATTGAAAAATTATGTTTTTCTAATTTTACTTCTTTTATTTTTGCTAATTTCTCCATGGCTTTAATATTACTAATATCACAACCTAAACCATATACAGTATCAGAGGGATATATTATTACTCCTCCTTTTTTTAAGGTATCTACAACTTCTTTTATGAGCCTTTCTTGAGGGTTTTGAGGGTTTATTTTTAAAATTTTTGCCATTGATTTAAATTATTTATATTAATTGATTTCTTTCATTTTTAATTGTAACATTATAATAAAAGAAATTATAAATGACCCTCCCATAGCTAATACTGCTTGTTTCATACCTTCTCCATAAACTGTGAAAATAAAAAATGTAAACAACCCACAGAAAAGAGCCGTTTTTTCAAAAATATCATAAAAACTAAAATATGTTGTTGTATCTTCAGTAATTGGTAATAATTTACCGTAAGTGCTTCTTGATAAAGCCTGTATCCCCCCCATTACTAAACCAACTAAAGCTGCTAAACCATAGAACTGATATTGCACATTAGGGTTTGATTTATTTAACAAATAACCTATAATGCAAACAATTATCCATAAAAAAATTCCGAAAAGTAAAGTATTTCTATTTCCAATTTTAGATGAAAGAAATGAAAACAACCATGCTCCTAAAATTGCCTCAATTTGAATTAATAATATTGTCAAAATTAGTTTTTCAGAAGGTAAATCTATTTCTACACTACCATATACCGCAGCCATTAAAAAAATAGTTTGCATTCCAAAACTGTAAAAAAAGAAACTTCCAAGAAATATTTTTAACCTTCTTATTTCAAATAATTGTTTAACAACATGTTTTAATTCTCTAAAACTTTTTTGAATAATATTATTTTCAACTTTTCGATTAGAATTACCTTTAGGTAAAATTTTAAAAGTATATTGAGCAAAACCTAACCACCAAACGCCAGTTATTAAAAAACTTAATCTTGTCCAGAAACTTGTATTATTAGGATGTGTTAAAATCAATGTTAAACAACTACCTAATAATATTACAGACCCTATATACCCAGTTATAAAACCTCTCGCTGATATTTTATCCATTAAATCATTTGTAACTATATCTGCTAAATAAGAATTATAAAAAACTAAACTCCCCCAAAACCCTATGCTTGCTGTAATATTTAAGAATAATGCAAAATAAACATCTTGCGGGGTTTCAAAGAAATATAAAGCCATACAAGACAAAGAACCAAAATAACAAAATAATTTTAAAAAAGTTAATTTATTTCCTATTGTATCTGCTATTGACGATAAAATGGGAGATAAAATAATTACTATAAAAAATGAAATAGCTAATGATAAATTTATTGCAGCTTCTGGTTTTAATCCAAATACAGGAGTATTTTTCATAACTTCTGAATAATATACAGGAAAAATAGCAGATGTAATAACTAACGAATAAACAGAATTTGCCCAATCATATAAGCACCAAGCATTTATTATTTTAGAATTATTTTTAATCATTATAATATATAAAAATACAAATATAGATTATTTATTGCTATTATATATTTTATTACTTTTGCAAGAGATAATTTTTTTTATGAAGATTAAATTAATAGGATTATTTATATTATTTCAATTATTGGTAAGTTGTGGGATTTATTCTTTTTCTGGTTCTTCAATTGATTACACTACAATTAAAACTATTCAAATCAATAATATTCCAAATTTATCTTCCTTGCAAAATCCTACTTTATCGCAGGATTTTACTTTGGCGTTGCAGGATAGATTTATTCAAAGAACTAAATTGTCATTAGTAAATCAATCAGGAGATTTAGTTATTGATGGTTCTATAATTAATTATACTTTATCTCCTGTAAATATTCAAACAGGTGATGTAGCTGCACAGACAAGATTGTCTATAACATATAGTATAAATTTTGAAAATAAAAAAGATCCTAAGAAGAATTTTAATAAATCTATACAAGAATATGCTGATTTTGATGCAAATAAAACATTGGAACAAGTACAATCAGACTTAGTATCACAAATTAACACTAGAGTTATTGACCAAATTTTTAATGCAGTTGCTTCTGATTGGTAAATTTATTATATTTGCAAAATGAAAAGAATTCAAGAATTAATTATAAATCCTAATCTTATGACTCCTAATGATTTAGAAATCATTAAGGAAGAGGTTAATAATTACCCTTGGGTTGAAGCATACGAATCTTTATATTTAAAAGGTATAAAATTATTTAATAAAAATAATTTTCAAGATGAGTTAGAAAAAAAAGCAATTTATTTAACTAATAGAGCTGTTTTACAAATATTTTTAAATTCAGATTATATTCCACATCTAAAAATTGAAATTGAAAATAAAAATAAATCAGTAAATATTGACGATAAATATTCTCAAAATTTACATACTCTTGGCTTAGATGATTTATTAACAAAAACTAATCTAAACTCTTCATTTGTAAAAAGTGAAGAAAAACTTACTGAATCTATTACTATTGAAACGCCAAAAGTAAATGTTCAAACTGGATTTAAACCTGTTAGTTTTGAACTACCTATTAAAACAAATGATAATGAAGAACCTCCTAAAATTCAAGAGAATTGTGAAATAAAAGAAGATAATACTTTATTGGATTTAAAAATAAATGAAAGCTCTAAAAATCAAATTTTTTTCGAAGAATTTGAAGTACCATTTCATGATAAAAAACCAGAAGATTATTTAAAAAGATCTGAACTTGAATTAACTAATGAAATTCAAGAAAATTTAAATAAAGACACTTTAGAAAATAATATTGAAAAGAATATTTTAGATAATAATGATATTTCAGCTAATGAATTATCAAATTCTTTAGAATTAATTGATTTAAATACACAACACCCCCCCCAGTCGGTAGAAAGAGAAGAAGTTCCAATAAATATTGATTTAAATTCACAACAAACACCCCAGTCGGTAGAAAGAGAAGAAGTTCCAATAAATATTGATTTAAATTCACAACAAACACCCCAGTCGGTAGAAAGAGAAGAAGTTCCAGTAAATATTAATTTAAATACACAACAACCCCCCCAGTCGGTAGAAAGAGAAGAAGTTCCAGTAAATATTGATTTAAATACACAACAAAATCCTCAGTCGGCAGGAAGAGAAGAAGTTCCAATAAATATTGATTTAAATACACAACAAATTCCTCAGTCGGCAGGAAGAGAAGAAGTTCCAATAAATATTGATTTAAATACACAACAAAATCCTCAGTCGGCAGGAAGAGAAGAAGTTCCAATAAATATTGATTTAAATACACAACAAAATCCTCAGTCGGCAGGAAGAGAAGAAGTTCCAATAAATATTGATTTAAATTCACAACAAATCCCTCAGTCGGTAGAAAGAGAAGAAGTTCCAGTAAATATTGATTTAAATTCACAACAACCCCCCCAGTCGGTAGAAAGAGAAGAAGTTCCAGTAAATATTGATTTAAATTCACAACAAACCCCCCAGTCGGTAGTAAGAGAAGAAGTTCCAGTAAATATTGATTTAAATTCACAACAAATTCCTCAGTCAGTAGAAAAAGAAGAAGTTCCAGTAAATATTGATTTAAATTCACAACAAATTCCTCAGTCGGTAGAAAGAGAAGAAGTTCCGGTAAATAGATTTGAAGAAGCAAAATTTGAAGATGAAATATTTTTTGTAATTGAAAGAAATGTTTCATTTAAGGAATCTGACGGTAATTCAATATCTTTTGAAAAAATTGTTAATCCTCCAAAGTCAACAGAAATTCAACCGAATATAGGGCAAATAAATATTCCGTCTCAAACAACGGGAATTCAATCTCAGACAGATATTCAACCAAATGTAGGGCAGATAAATATTCCGCCTCAAACAGCAGGAATTCAATCTCAGACAGATATTCAGCCGAATGTAGGGCAGATAAATATTCCGCCTCAAACAGCAGGAATTCAATCACAGACAGATATTCAGCCGAATGTAGGGCAGATAAATATTTCGTCTCAAACAGCAGTAGTTCAATCTCAGACAGATATTCAGCCAAATATAGGGCAAATAAATATTCCGTCTCAAACAGCAGTAGTTCAATCTCAGACAGATATTCAGCAGAATATAGGGCAGATAAATATTCCGCCTCAAACAGCGGGAATTCAATCTCAGACAGATATTCAACCGAATATAGGGCAAATAAATATTCCGCCTCAAACAGTAGAAATTCAATCACAAACAGAAATTCAACATAATATAGGGCAAATAAATATTCCGTCTCAAACAGCGGGAATTCAATCTCAGACAGATATTCAGCCAAATATAGGGCAGATAAATATTCCGCCTCAGACAGCAGGAATTCAATCTCAGACAGATATTCAGCCGAATATAGGGCAGATAAATATTCAGCCCCAAACAGCAGGAATTCAATCTCAGACAGATATTCAGCCAAATATAGGGCAGATAAATATTCCGTCTCAAACAGTAGAAATTCAATCTCAGACAGATATTCAGCCGAATGTAGGGCAGATAAATATTCCGCCTCAAACAGCGGGAATTCAATCGCAAACAGATATTCAGCCAAATATAGGGCAGATAAATATTCCGCCTCAAACAGTAGAAATTCAATCTCAGACAGATATTCAGCCGAATGTAGGGCAGATAAATATTCCGCCTCAAACAGTAGGAATTCAATCGCAAACAGATATTCAGCCGAATATAGGGCAGATAAATATTCCATTACATAATCAAAATATTTTAGACACAGAAGAAAATAAAGATATTGAAACAGATGAAATTAATTTCTCGCCAGATCAGTGGTCTTTTAGAGATTGGCTTCACGCAAATAATTTTAAAATTGTACCAAAATCGAGTAAAGAATTAGTCAAAACACAGAAAGTTCAAAATAAAATAATTGATAAATTTATTAAAACAAACCCTAAAATTTCACAAAAAAGGGAGAATATAATTGAAGTAAAACCTTTACCTGAAATAGATAAAAAGAAAGATATATCACATTTGATGACTGAAACATTAGCAGATTTATATATAGAACAGGGGAAATTTGAAAGAGCAATTTTAGCTTTTAAAATATTAAGTTTGAAATATCCAGAAAAAAGTAGTTACTTTGCAAACCGAATAAAAGAAATTAATTTATTAAAAATTTAATCCAATGAGTGGGACATTCATTTTTTTATTAGTTATCATAATGATAGCTTGTATATTGTTAGTTTTCATAGTATTATCTCAAAATCCAAAAGGAGGAGGATTAGCATCAACTTTTGGAGGAGGAGGAACTCAAATGTTTGGAGTTGAACGAACTACAAATTTTATGGATAAGGCAACTTGGACATTAGCTACTTTTATTGGAATTATGATAATAATTTCAGTATCTTTGGCTTCAAATCCATCTAAACAAGAAGAGGTATCTATTCCAAACACTTCTCAAACAGAAAAGAAAAAAGAAGCAAGTCCAAAACAGGAAAAAGAAACTCCCGCTAATACAAATAAACCATCTGAGAAGAAAACTCCACTTTCATTACCTGGAAAGTAGTATTAATTACTGATGTTTTTTATCTTAAAGTTTTATTTTTAAATTCAACTTATTATTTGTTAATTTTATAATACTGATATGAAAAAGTCTGAAATAGTGATAAATATTGAAGTTGATGACAATTTTATTCCAGAGAAAATAAATTGGAGTGCTCCAGATGGTGGAATTGATAATCAAAATTCAAAGGTTGCTTTTTTAAATTTTTGGGATTCTGAAACAAAAGAATTATTAAAAATAGATTTGTGGACAAAAGAATTCCCAATAGATGATTTGAAAAGATTTTATCATCAATTATTAATATCAATGGCAGATTCATATGAGAATGCAACAAGTGAGTCCGATATTGCAGAAGGATTTCGAATATTTGCAGAAGATTTTGCCACAAAAACAGCAATAAAAATGTAATTTGCAATTTTTAAAAACTCATAACTAAAAATTAAAAACTCATAACTAAATATATTATGTCTGAAAAAGCAGTATTAGCTTATAGTGGAGGTTTAGATACCACTTATTGTTTAGTCCATTTAAAAAGAGATTTGGGTATGGATGTTCATACAGTCATTGTAAATACAGGTGGATTTTCTAAAAAGGAATTAGAAAATATTGAAAACAGGGCATATAAAATAGGTTCAGATAAACATATAACAATTGATGTTACTGACACTTTTTATAAAGATTGTTTAAGGTATTTAATTTATGGAAATGTATTAAAAAATAATACTTATCCGCTTTCTGTGAGTGCTGAAAGAATGTTTCAAGCTTTAGCTTTAGCAAAATACGCAAAAGATAATAATGCTGATTTTATCGCTCATGGTAGTACTGGAGCAGGAAATGACCAAATTCGTTTTGATGTAGCCTTTGATGTACTTGCTCCAAAGACTAAGATTATTACTCCAATTAGAGATTTAGGACTGAGCAGGCAACAAGAAATAGATTATTTAAAGTCATATGGTGTTGAGATGAATTGGGAGAAAGCCAAATATTCAATTAATAAAGGTATATGGGGAACTAGTGTAGGAGGTTCTGAAACATTAACTTCTGATAAATCACTTCCAGACGATGCATATCCTACACAATTAACTGAAACAAATCCTACTGAAATAGAAATAGAGTTTATAAAAGGAGAACCGATTTCCTTGAATGAAGAAAAATTAAAACCTATTCAATTAATACAAAAACTCAATGAAATAGGAGGGAAATATGCTATCGGTAGAGATATTCATGTTGGAGATACTATAATCGGAATTAAGGGCAGAGTTGGTTTTGAAGCTCCTGCTCCATTAATTATAATAAAAGCTCATCATTTATTAGAAAAACATACTTTAACTCGCTGGCAACTAATTCATAAAGAAAATTTTGCTAATTGGTATGGTACTTTGTTGCATGAAGGACAATATTTAGACCCAGTTATGAGAGATTTTGAAGCCTTTTTAGAATCTTCACAAGAAAGAGTTACTGGAAAAGTCAGAGTTAAATTAAAGCCATATCATTTTGAATTACAAGGAGTTGTCTCTCCATACGATTTAATGCAATCTAAAGTAGCAACTTATGGCGAAGATAATAAAGCATGGGATAGCCGTGATGCTAAAGGATTTATTAAAATATTTGGAAATCAAATGAAGTTATTTCATACAGGGGATTAAAATATTATTGTCTATATATTTAATTCAACTCCCAACTTATACTCCTCAATTAGCTTTTTTCTGTAATTTACCTCAATATATTATTAAAGAACCTTATTAAATATTTATAGAAAATCAATTTAAAAAAAAAATTACTATTTTATTAAAGAAGTTCTGGAAGAAATACTTAATAAGATAAAATAAATTTATATTTTTTTTATTCTTCTTATAATTATTATTTTTTTCTCAACATAAGTGTAAATAAAATATGAACATAAAATTATGATGATAAATTGAAGTATAAATAATCCTAATCTTACCCAATCATTTAAACTATTAATATTTGGAATCATTTTTTGAAATATCACAAATATAAAGGAATGAAATAAATACATTGAAAATGAAATATCTCCTAACTTTATTAAATGTGAATTTAAATTTGGAGAATTAGGATAAAAATCCCACATTAAAAACATTAGAACAAAAGACCCTAAAACCAAAATTGCTGTTATTTGATTTGTTAAAATAAAAAATTCAAAATATGTTATAAAAAAACATATGATTGAAACTATTGAAAAAATAATTATTTGAATTTTACTTAATTTTAATTTTGGGATTATTAAAGCAGACAAAACTCCTATCATAAAGTAATCCATTACTGGTCTAGTAACCATTTTCATGTAATCTGAAGTCCAATCAAATTGTCTTAAAATTAAAATAATAATATATATTATAAATAAAACCCAAAATCTATTTTTTTTAAAAAATAAACTTATAGAAAAAATTAATGCAAAAAACACTTCAAAATTTAAAGTCCAACCCACAAATAGAACAGGTCTTTGATTATCTGGTAAAAAAAGCAATGATTTGATAAGTCTTATTAAACCTTCTCCATGAAAAAAATTTGAAATTGTAAAGAAACAAATTATCCACAAAAAAGTCAATATATAATACATCGGTATAAATCGAGTA
>CAJPEV010006451.1:0-10143 GCA_905338385.1 Darwinula stevensoni
GTTCAGCCAGTGTTGAACTTCAACGTTCATCTGAGTGTTCCAATAAGCGAAATTGCAATAGTGACTTAATGTTAGCTGCAACGCCAACCAAACACTGGGAAGGTTCAAAATTAACGTTCATACAACGCTGATTGAATGTTAGTATGTTTGCTGGGTTCCAGTTCATTGTTTGAATTTTCTGGAACAACAGATTCATTACCTTCATTTTCAGAAACTGGTGCAGCATCTTTCCCTGCTTTCACAAAAGCTTCCTTAAAATCTTTGGAACTCGCCACAGCTTTTGCTCGTTTCGCTGCCAATTTTATAAATTGGGAGCCAATTTTCTGTCGCTTCATTTTTGACTATATGGGTGCCTGGGCGGCAAATAGCAAAGCACCCAAATTGATGGGCACAAAACGCAAATTAGCTGATGAACACACATTTTTGAACGATTGAATGAATCAGTGCTTGACGGGCTGAACGTTATAAATATTCCTGGATTTCGTCACACTGGTGTTCCCTGCTGCAAGCTGTGAGCCTGTGATATGAACCGTTTCTAGAGTACTGGATGTATCGATTTTAACCCCGCCTTATTTAACAAAAGGGTTAGGATTCGTGTTGGAACTTGACTGAGTAAAGTGACTCGTGACTGGCGTCTCTCAGCATATGTTACTAGCAGAGTGGTTTAGACGTTTAATAGCAGTCATAACTCGCTCGCAAAGGAAGTGAATATAGCCCCAGCACTACTAACCGAGCTACCAGCATGCGTCATACCGGATATACAGTATATTAATAGTAAAATTGTATTTTTTTTAATTACCCCAGAAATACTATTTGCGTTAGTTTTGCCACCCTCTGGACTGAAGGCGGCAAACGGGAAAAAATCCCAAAATCGCCAAAATGGGCATTTTGCCAGTGGGCGGCAAAATGAAAAAAATTTCCGAAATTTTTCTTCTTTGAAATAAATTTTTATTGAAAGGCTATTTTGCCGCCCTCTGGACTGTGGCGCCTGGGGCGACCGCCACACTTGCCCCCCCCCCCCCCTAGTTACGCCACTGGTTATACGCGCCAGGACAGTTCATTGAAATGTTGATTAAGAAGCTGGAGGCTGGAGGGGAGATTTATTAGTCATATCGCGGACAGATGTGGGGAGGTTATTTCATAGTTTGGGTTAAATATTAAATAAAGAGTTCTGGTGCATTGCTGTTCTACATCTTTTTACATTGAAAGCTAGGGGGGGACTGCCTACGAGCATTGATTGCGAGGTTGTCGTCGTAGTTCGACCGTTGTCGAAGTCAAGTGAAAAAATGTCAAACTCAAGTGAAAAATACTGTAACAAGTATCATTATTTATAGAGTATAGTACATCCAAAAGTTTTTTAGAGAGATGTCACTGTAGTACGTATTACTTCCCATACTTGGGGTAACAATGGTTGAGCCCACTTTACTCCCTTCGACATCATGTCAACGCGTCGGAGTAGGGGAAAACCTTTGACCCTTGAAGAACAGGAGGCCATCCTGAATATGCAAAAAGAGGGGAGGACAATTCACGACACAGCGCGGATTTTGATGGTCAGCCCGGCGTCAGTTTTTAACGTTCGGAAGAGGAAACAAGCGAAGGTGATGGAGAAGAGGGGACCGAAGAGGATCCGGTTTTCGGCTATGGATTCCTTCGACATTGATGTCATACGTCGGGAAGTATATGCCATGTACGCAGAGACGGTATACCCGACTCTTGATTCCATACTTGCACGGCTCAAGAAGAAGGAGGACGAGGATGGGGAAAATGTTCATTTCCCATATGGAAGAACATCTCTCCAACATATTTTATGCCAGGAATTGGGTTTCAAGTTTAAAAAGTTTGATCGGAAAGAGATGGTGATGCTGAAACCTCATGTTCAAGCTGCCAGGTCAGTGTTCTTGAACCAATATGCAGAAATAATGCTGGGTAGATATTCTACTTTTCATATGCAGACCTATTTCACTCGCAAACCAATTAGTTTATATTTCGCCAACGATACCACATATCAAGGAGTATCATTGGGTACAGAGTATCAGAATAGACTACTGGCAGTTTCCCATTGTTTATCGAAGTCTCTCTTCAAAAGCTGCTGTTGTTTTCTTCATGCAACAGGGGACACTTCTTGAGGATCATAGTACACCTACGAGAAGACGGATACACTGCAATCTATTTGGACGAAACCTGGTAATTTACCTTCATGTTTCAATGAATTTGTGGTTCATCAATGAATAACTAACGCAATTCATATGAAGATGTAGTGTGAAGCAATTTTCTATTAAACAAATTTTCAGGTACGATACTCATGATCTTGTGAGGAAAGGCTGGAGCGACGGGTCAAGGGAATGCCTCTTCAGCCATCCCCCAAGTCGTGGGAAGAGAATTATCATTCTCCATGCCGGGTCGGCAGCTGGATGGCTCCCCAACACTANGCTGTGAAGCCAGGGCATATTGGCCACTCTCTACAGCCAAATTGGTCTACAGATTCACCGGGATTTGCAGATCCATGTCAACCCATCTATCCACCACGTCAATAGCTCCCTCCATAAATTCACTCAGATTCGTTCAATTGTTCGAATGCAACATAGCCTGAGGCATGAGAAGCACCCAAGGATGACGATAGATGATTCCCGCTGAAATGCTTGGGATTGACAATGTTATGCTTCCTGAATGTCTTACAAGAGAGCCACTCCGATCGTGAAAATCGACTAAGCATTTTGTTTATGTCTTGAAGGATTCAGAAGCCAGTTCAGAAGCCGGATGCTTTCATATGGCCAGCAATTTTGCGTTCTTCCAAGCTGAGATATGATGACAGTAGGGAGAACACTGGGATCATCCTTAATGTGATTATTGCCTCATGCATGGGTAGTCTTGTATACTTCAGTGACATCTCTCTAAAAAACTTTTGGATGTACAATAATGATATCACTGCTTACCGCGTAGATCCAGAGATTCAACTTCCGTCATGATTCAAGTCATAGCATCACTGCTTCCTTTCCGTAAAGATGGCTGTTGGAGCATAGTGTACGTGTATGTCGTCTAGCAAACGTACCCTCAACTACGAGAAAGTTTCTTTATAAGCCGCTGCTACAAATCGAGACACACGAAAATGGTATGCTTGGTACATCGTGAAAGTAAATCATATAGGCCTAGGCCTTGCGCTGACTCGTGTTTGGCCAAGTCTCTGCTAGAATGGGAACAGGCTACTGCAGAGGCGTGTAGTTGCCATGTCTGTTTAAGCTGTGCTGTTAGTCGTTCGAGTCAGACGTTTTTTCACTTGACTTTGACACCTGTGCGTGGGATATACCTCATGCACGAGTGTCTGAGTCTAGTTCAAAATTGTCTGACTCAAGTGGAAAACACTAATAAATTGGAACCAATCTAGCTCTGTAATTCTGGGAGACATTAACTCCTCTAAAGCCGTCAGTAATTGATAAATTAACAAGGAAAAGGATGAGAAAGTGTTGCAAGAAGACCAAAGGAGATAGTGTTATTATATCCTTATTCAGCATGGAGCTGAAGGTTAGGGCAGAATGTAAGTATGGACTTGTAAAGGTATTGGCGGTCTATTGGCCAAGCTGGCTCAGCCCTGACAAGGGATTAGCTGGAAGTCACTGGATTAGCAGAGTCTCTTCAGTTGATGATCTTGATGACACATCTTACAGAGGAGGGCTCAGCCTCCAAGTTGTGGCGGAGCTGGCTTTCTGAAGTGAAAAAGGATATTGAAAGTTAGGCCTAAAAGTCATGAAGCATATAAGATGTTGCATGTTCCAAAGTGATGGCTTTCATCACGTTACAAGTGCCCATTATTTTGCTCTCAGGAGTTTCATATGAAGGTAACTCAAGTAACGTAAGTACGCGAAAGTCGACCTGCGCACAAATTTGGACGGAATTCCGGTTCACTTCACGGACCTCGCCATTATAATGACATACTGCCCTCTGTGTCTTCGTCTTCGAATCCATGTTTTAAGCGAAGCTTAAAATATGTCTCACAAAGAATGCACCATTGTTAATCCTTATAGTCAACCAGAAATGAGCTCCTTAAATGACATCATTCTTACTTTAAGTGAGGCACGCTGAGATCATGGTTACGAATGTCCCTGGTATATATTATGTTCTGGTACTTACTGGTGGCTCAAAGCGTTGATGGTCGTAAATATAGTGTTCTAAGGTAATTGAAGAGTATGCTGTAAGAAATGGTTACATCATTATGTTCTTGGAATTAGATATTTTAGAGGGTCGGTTTTCTGGACCGAATTGCTGTGAGGGTCTCTGAAAGTCGATCCCTAGGCATAGGCATAGGCAAGTGAAGCACAGGCCTAAGGTTGGGAATTCTGCATTCATATGTACAACGCCACTTCTCTGGTTGTTCTAACCATACATGTGTCTTTCCATGGTCAGCCTGAGATCTATATCAAAGGCCATGGATATTCTAATCAAGTTTGACTGTCAAGCAATATCCAGCTAGTCCCCTCTTTGAACCTCCCTCCTGGAGGTACCTCTCAGGCAATTATACTGGGAATATGCAGTCTGTCCAAAATCGGTCGTTCCTGGCTCTGCAAGCCAACACGGCGAGCGGCGTGCGCGTATAGAGGCTTGCTTAGACCTTCACGCCGGGTGGTGGATGCTTAGTGAGGCCAGGAAGCATGATCACAGGCCCGACTTTGAGGAACCCGCAGGGTCGGCTATCACGCCGTTGGTTCGATTTATGCGTCCAATCCAATATCCAATTATGATCCAATAAATAGATGTGCTTACATTTTTTTAACTTTTTAAATATTCTGTGCAGGAAAATGGGTGTATTTTAAATCATAGGCCCTTGATTTTTCACATCCAAGGAAATATCTCAGCTGGCATAATATTGAGCAGCATTCTAATTCCTTACTTAATGAGCAAAGGACAATATGGTGTCCTGAATAAGAGCCACTGGACTCTTGCAGTAATTGTACATTGTAAATTAATTAGGGAAGTCGTTGGATGGTTTCCATTCTAAGAATTTGAGATCTAGTGAATTTTTATAAATGTTTCAGACAACCAAGAGGAGGAATCACGGTCGTTCCAAGCATGGACGTGGACATGTCAACCCCATCCGATGCACCAACTGTGCAAGATGTGTCCCTAAGGATAAGGCTATCAAGAAATTTGTCATCAGGAACATAGTTGAGGCTGCAGCAGTGCGAGATATCCAGGATGCAAGTGTTTATCAATGTAAGACTAACTTCTGCTTACTACTGAAGGAATCTCATTAACAACAATGTGTCAGATTGGTATGTTCTCATAGTCTCTTGGGAGGATACTACTAATAGTTTTAGGATATGCATGTCTTGAAATGGGATTTTTGTTTAACTTCTTTGATAGGTTGAATGTGCAATTCAGCCCAAGTACTTGACCTAACTTTGAATCCTAATTTATTGGGGAAAAAATGTATTATCAAGCTAGGAAAATGTTTAATTTAACTAATAGTTTCATAACTTAGAAATCCTGATTATTCCTTTTTGTTTTATATATTATGAATCAGGGTTCACATTAACTCGCTGTAGCATGTCCCTGACACATATTTTCTTGAGGAACTCATACTTGCAGAATGTCTATGTCTGCGGGAATCTTTGGCAACCACCTGAACATGTTCCCTCTGAGCTAAAGCTAAGTGCCAGGACTCAAGATTAAAAAAGCTAGTGTAAACCCTGTCAATTATGCAGATATCTTTTTACTAGGGCTGTACCAATGGTCACATTTGGTTTCATGGACCAATGGCCTAATGTTATCTCATACCTATCGGCCAGTGCCTATTGTGACGTAGAGAAACATTGAAGAACCATGATATAAAATATTTATTCAGGTTGATATACTTGGAAGCCATGTTCAATTTTTTGGCGGCTGTTACCCACACATAAAAATCATTCATGATTTTATGCGGAATGGGTTTATATGATATTCGAAACATATATGGACTATCATACATTATATTATATCATATATACAACTTTGTAATAATCCATTGTCAATCACAGCCAATTTAAAAATTTGTTTTATATTCATGAAACTGTATTTCTTCCATAGAAAATGGTAGAGCTTTTTTTTTAAAGCTCCCAATATGTAGAAGATATGGAGGAGCATATAAGATACTTGTATTGTTTAATATGTCTATCTAGAACATAATGGGGCATATATGTTACACCTGATAAAAGACTTGGCCAAATCAGGTATGAAACATATGTGAAGTCATGTTATAGTTCATCTAAGCATTAGAGCGTGGGTTGGAGATAAGAACCCTTGCTGCCATTAATAGCACTTAGTCCAGTCCTTTGTATAAATGACAAGAACAAAGAAAAATAGCACAGCTGATGGGGAATTATACATGTCCTCTGGCAGGTGAAATGAGTTGACCTGCTTTGGGAGTTTGGTAGCTCAGATTTTTGTCTGTGTTGTCAACTTGTCAAGCTGTGATGGCCTACTTTGGTCTGTGGGAATGTTCGTATTGCATCATCTGCAGAGATATTCATGGAAGTGATACAGAAGGTTCAAATGTGCCACTAGGAGCAGAAAGCACATTTCTATATGCTGCAAATGACTGTGGGATATAGTCAAACTCTGTTATAATGTCATGGAAGGGACCAGGGAGAAATCGTCATTATAACTGAGGTTTGTTATAACCAAGTTTGCCTTTATTGACATTACTATACAACTCTGAAAATCAGTTATCCTGCACTGGCTTCACTTTAGGCATTGGCCTACTAATTGTGATGTTCACAATTCTTTGTACCTTGAACCTCATTTGCAAGGATTTGATAACGTCATCTTGAGCAGAATCTATGAAGTTTCTTGTTTTGTTGCATGTTCTTCTCCTTAGTAAGGATGAAGCTGTCACAATTTTTTTAAATTGTGGAAACAAAAGAACTAGGAGATGAACTAATCCATATTCATGAGAGACATCAGCTTTACTTTGTCTACTTTCTATCAAATGAATTATTGCATGCTTTCTTTTTAATTGCAAAGGCTTGCCTCTTTTGCTTTTTCATTGGCCTTGTTATCGACGAGAAATGCAAATGACAGCCAAAGATATCTTGATCTTTTTAGTTACTGGGGACTCTCCCTCCCTCACCCTTCTCCAGTCACACCCACATGCAGTGCTTCCAAAATTTTCCTCAGCCTGTTGCCAAAAGTGGCAACGGTGGCAGATAACTGGTTGCCACAGGACACTATATTTCTCAGTATTCTGAATTCTTGGGAATTACTTGACAAATTTGTAGTTTTACAGTACTTCAGTTGTGTTGAACCTATACCTATAGTACCAACTCACCTTTTGTAGGGATAGGATTTCATGTGATCTCTTGTGTTCCCCTGACATTGTGTTTCTGGATAATGCATATTTCTTCTTTGTTGCAATAACCTCAACCCACTTCAACCCAGCTTTTACTTCCTACATTTATGCAAACTTTGCATCTCAGGACAGTTGAGATGCTTTCAAGGTCATTTATGCTTAGGCTTATTCCTGGAACCTGAGTTTCTTCCACCCTAGGGAAGGTATCTTCCCATACCTGCCAATATTTGCAACCCCCAGATTTTCTTTTGAGTATGCTTTGTCGTCATACTCAAAGCCACTGTCGATGTTGGAACTAGCACCTAATGTTAGCATTGGGCTTTGTACTGCCCTTGACCCGTCTTCAAGCATAGGCCTATCAGGCTCACTGCCTGGTTCTGGTCCTGGTTTTTTTCTAATAAAGAATTGATCCATCTTTTGTTGCTTTTTGGAAGGAGGAAACATGGTTGAGTTGAGACTTGAGAGCATGAGCGCGCTCAGACATCCCCCCGAAGAGCAGGTTAGCAGCGCTGCAGGAATCGTTTTCCCCGCGTACTTCCATGCGAATATCCTCCACCTAGTCAATCCTACATGCATGCTTGCTGTCTTCCTAACCTCTGAACTCCATTTTCCTCCCACCGTCGTTCATATCCCCACCTCGCCAACCATAGTTTTGCGGAATCTTGTCAGAGAGCTTGAAATGGGATTTCAGATGACTGGACGTTGCGACAGTAGCGGAATTCCAACTCTGCAAGCTCCAATTATAGTGAACTGTGGCAATACTTATATTTATCTTTGTCGGATGAGGGAGAACAGAAAAAGACATGGAAAAACGGAATATGATGTTGGAAAACGCCATTGCCATTTGTGGCAATGAGTAATTTTGTTGGTGCCAATACAACACTATTTTTTACTCATGGTTGCCAAAGCGTGCCAATTTGACACATTTTGAAGCACTGCCCACATGACTCTTAAGGAATGCTGATTCCAGGAAAGATAAAGTTATGGCGAGCCATAACTTTATCTTTCACTCAGTCTTCCGATGATGGAAATTCCAGTCAAGAATGATAAATTCAACGTTGTCTGTTTTGTCAGTGAGACCTTGAATGGACTTCGTTATAATTGAGGTTCACACTATAACTGAGATAAAACGTACCTTATTGGCTCTATGCCAGTACCTAGCACTCTTCATTGTTATAACAGAGTTCTACTGTACTTTGTTATGTGGGATACATAGGGTGATACAGTGTTCTAATTTACAAAATTTAAGTTTAAATGATTTGATGCAACTTATCTTTTCTTTTAATGAAAATAAATCTTGCAGCACTGATGCACTCCTCTTTGACATATACTTGACACCATGGGGGAGACAATAACAGGCCTTCTACATGATCATTTGTCATGCCCTGGTTACTGGAGTTGTCATCCTTTGTGAATGTCTAAAGATCTGCCTGCTCTCTAATGTTTGGATTAACAGTACTCTTACTCCCAAAAGTAAAAAAAAATCACTTCAGGAACTAAGCTAAGAATTGGCACTTCATCTGTCACTTCTGTGAAAATACAAAACCGTTCACTTCCGACATAGCACAAGTATTGGGTCATCCGGAAAGTTCTGTGGTTTTTCAAACCCGCGCGCGCATCGGCTCGAATTTCGAGTTGATGCTTCAAGAGAGGACATTGATTTCTCGCCTGATAAGAAAAGCCGGATTTTCCTCTACAATAGTTTTCCATTCTGTTAACATATTGCGTAGTAGGTTCGATTCTGTGCTGGGCTGAAGATGAAGAACCAAAAGCAACATTTTCGCAATATAATGCTTTTTTATTTCAAGAAAGGCAAGAATGCATGCAAGACAGCCCGTAAAATTTGTGCAGTATATGGACAAGGTGTTGTTTCTGATGACACAGTTCGATCTTCGCCAACAAACCCAGGACCTTCTACGAGAGGGGGATTTTCCAACTACCCGAGAGATGGCAAAAGGTCATCGAACAAAGTGGCGCATACCTTGTTCAGTAAAGGTTTGTACCGTTCTCAGAATGCTATCTTGGATTTGTCATTAAAAAAAACCGCAGAACTTTCCGGATGACCCAATACATCCTAAAGATATCACCTTGGGACAAGTATATCAGAATATTTGATGCCTGTCTTTCTGAGACAGACTCATTTCCTGTCATAGGACAACCCTTTATTTTTTAAGGGTTGTTTTGTATGGTATTCTTTGCATGGAAATGTCTAAAAGACATCTCTAAGAAGTCCTGAAAACATCCCTTTAAAGATGTTGGAAACCATCTGACTGAAGATCCCATAAAGACCTTGGGACAAGTTGTCCAGTTGGGGACATCCCTGGGGTGTCACCATGCTGTGTGGGTTTGACCATACCATATAAATTGTATACTGTACCTTATGCATATTAAGCACATTATTTAGCAATATACAGGGTGTTTCAATAGTCGTGCAACCATTTATATAAAAAGTGGTGTTATATATTCAACTGGAATACATACTCATTAGCTGTGGCATTAGGTATTGTGGGTCCTGTATTTTTCACATAAACTGTAAATGCTGAACATTGAACACATCATTCAGAAATTTGTCACTCAATACTCAATTCAAGTTCCTAAAAAAATAAGTTGTATATAGGCTTGCATGCCTTTTGAAACACCCTGTATTTTGTAATGAAAGTATGCATGCCAAACATGTATATACAATAAAAGAAGTCCTTTATAAAGATTATGCACTTTAACCAGGTATATCATCATGTGTGCAAGAACCCATCCCACAAACTAGAGAATTATTTTATATGAAGAACATACAGTGAAAACTCGTTAACTCGAACTTTTAGGGACCG
>CAJPEV010006452.1:0-10141 GCA_905338385.1 Darwinula stevensoni
CTGAACGTCGTCTGTGGGCTGCTTGGCCTATAGCTTAGTTCCAGTAGCTTGTCGCGAGACATTTTGAGCCAATCATTAACAGACGATGGCGTGTGCAGGAAGACTTCAGCTGGATTTGTCCTTGGAATGGTAGTACTTCCAAGTTCTATCTAATACTCCTGGCACGCTAGGTTGACCGCAGAAGCAGGTTGTAACAGCTGTTGATTGCTCCAGGCCGGCCGTGCACCCTCTGACGAAGCCGGTCGAAAGGCGTCAAAAATTTAGCCTAGAGCTTCGCTTTCTTTCCCTTTATGGCCTGCTTCCGCCTGGCCTTTCACAATAGTTTCGAGATTCCTGTCGGGGTGCTGGGCTGTGGCTGATCGAGGGCTAGCCCTTCTGTCAGTGAATGTCCATATTATTATATATGTTTAACATATTACAGCTATCAAGGTGGTGCACTAGATCCTTACTTCGGAGATATCCCCAAATTAGAAAAAGATCCAAAAATTTGTGTAACCCTCACAACTGCTTGCAGAAACCTCTTCAACGTCAATAATGATATTTGTTACGGGTGTCTAAGCAACAAAGGAAGCGTGACAGTAATCACGATGATTGGCTGCAGTGTGACTGCCAACGGTCGTTTCACTTTGAAAGTAGGGAGGAATTGTCCATCTGCCCATTCAGTTTGACATGCATATCCCCATTGACAAGATCCATCAAGAGTCCCAGAAAATATGGTATGCATTCCTTGCTTTCCAAATATTGTGAAAGTTGTGTTTGAGCTCTAAAATGAATTAAATTAAAGAAAATTACGAATATTTTGGCGTATAATTGGGTAGAGCCCTTCATGACAGTCGTCTCTAAATATTGCTGTACATTAAAATCGCAGCATCTCCTATTCGTTCCCGAGTAATCCGGGTCCGAAGATCAACATAGCTAAAAATTGTGATTTTCGAGAGTATTTTCAAATGGCACGCGAAAACTGTCTACAAGATTTGAACGCCACTTTGCGTAAAGATGCAACTGGTCGTGATGCAAAATCGTATGCATGGATTTCTCGATGTGTTGCTATCAACATAGCTAAAAAATTGTGATTTTCGAGAGTATTTTCAAATAGCACGCGAAAACTGTCTATAAGATTTGAACGCCACTTTGTATAAAGATGCAACTGGTCATGATGCAAAATCGTACGCATGGATTTCTCGATGCGTTGCTTACGACGGATTTGGGAGGGGCAAACGTGAGGCGCGACGAGACGAGATTTTCGCAAAATTCGTTCCCCATCCTGAACCCGTGGTAGCATCATCAAGAATTTTACATTATTGTTTAGAGTAGAATCTAAGGAAGAGAATGAGACTAAATTCAAAGTTCTGCGTGGAACGATGCCGGAGAAAAAAGCCTCTGAAGAGACCCATCGAAATCGTGACCTTTGACCCTACTTTCTTACACACCGGTGACCTTAGAGTCTCGAAAAGTGGCTCTTGGGCCCTCCTTCGAGGTCCCTAACAATAATTATAGAGCGGAATTTTGATCCAGAGGGGTCAATTTTTATCTTTTATATGTACCTTAAATTAAATGCCAATCTCATAGTTTTTGGAATTTTCATTTGAAAATTGGCACACAAACCCTAATTGAGTCACCCTATGCATATAACAAATATCATCAAAATTGACTGCATGCAATCAGATTGACAACTTACCAAAAATGTTAGCTTTGTTTTTTTGGCCCACCCTGTATTTTCTTTCAGGATTTCACTAACATCCTCACCGTATTTGAGGATGTATGTGCATCCATGTGTAATATGTTGAGGAATTTTCTCATTTTGTCTTGCAGATAAATGATCGTTCTTGTTGCAGATGTGCATGAGTATGCAAGATTGCATGATATAGATACTGACCTTGTTTAACATTGCACTTCCTTTTCAGCTCTTTCACCTCTTCACACAAGGTCATCAGGAATTTTTATTATGACCTTTATGACCACCATATTCATTAATTGGGATGGTAATAGTGCTTTTTCTTTCTTGTTTCTAGTAGGTCTTTGAGCTCTCATGCTAATGTGACACAATGGTTCTTTGTACAAGGGTACCTTTGAAGAACCATTATTTTACAAATGATCTGTTTTCGACCTTCACTGCTCATTCATCACTCAACCATGTTCATTAGTTGATGTTTGAATGTAATGCTTCTTTATGATCTGGAATGTATTCATGAATTCTTTCATTCAGTGTATAATTGTATGTGTTGTGTTGTATTAAGGGCTGGTTTGCAACTTTGTTTTGGAAACACTTATGTTGCCACCAGTTCATTTCTCTTCTTGCATTTACATGTTTCCTTATTAATAAGTTTCCTTCTATTAGGCCATTCGAAATTGTGCTGAAGTGTTAATTTGATGGGGTTTACTCATGAAGTCTTGGAATTAACATCATATATTGAATTGAATGATGGTGTTGCATTTGCATGTGCCTGTATGCAACTTTTATTGTTCTAATACTTAGACTTTGAGCCATGATCTTAAATCATTTCCCTGTTCCATGAAGTTTCATTTGTGAATCTAAGGACTGTGACTTGTCATCTGTTGAAATTTATATATTTCATTATCAATTAATTAGAACTGTGCATAACTTTCTATGAGGCTGTAAAGTCTTAAAGTGATGGCTTTTGGATATGACTTTTGTTTTGTATAACTTCTTTGCATCAAAGCAATACGTAAATTTGCCACACTTGGCAGCTTTCATTTTTATTTATTTATGTTTATATTTTTCTTTTTTTAGTAGGATGAAGTATCACTCTGAACCGATTCTTAGTTAATGTAATCTGTGTAAGATGAGGTAGGGTTTTCCACATTTTTCTTCCAGTGGACCTGGAGACCTGTCTTGGCCTATCATTTCTGCAGACCACTCCAATTCCTGGAATTTCCATTATACCTCGCTGCAGTACCATTATATGTTTATGAAGGATGTGAGGCATGACCTGCACCTGTGGAAACACACCTCCATGTCGTCGTTCCTAATTGTCCTGCAATTATCACCCCCTCCCATTATCATTGTTTTCAGTGAGAGCAAGCATTTGTATCCTTTTAAGCATAGCCTCATGACCAAGATCTTAGTTTCCTTTTGAATGGAGTGCAATTCTTTGTTTGCAGTTTTATCCCTTCGTTATATTATGTATTTTAGCTGTTCATGAGCTGAATTTTTTTTTCCCTACTTGCCCTGGACCTTGTAACTATTACATATCCATGCAGAATAAGAACATCATCATCTTAAATTGCCAGTTATTACAAATAGATTTCCCTGTTCTTCTCTAAGGAATGTCCTGTTCTGCTCCATAGTTAATTGTATATTTTGCCAGTTATACTGCTGAATGTTTGAGTCTTTGGAGAATATGGTTTTCTTTATTTTTACTTACTCTCTTCTGTTGGATTGTTGGCTTCATTTTTTATGGCAATATTGAACCATTCTGTCATTTCCTCATAAATCTTGAGATTGGTGTTTGAAGAGTCTTGTTCCTTATTGTCCCCTTGAAGTTTCCTTAGCTGGGGAGAGGGTAAGGAATTTTTGGCTTCAGCCAGTCAGAAGTCAATCCTGCATTTTCAAGCTTGATTTCAGTGGGGATAATGAAGACTGGATTGGTAGTTTCCTGGGAACATAACCACATCAGTAATTCTGCCACTATGCTGCTTCTTGCCCTATCCTTTCCATCGACTGAAGCTAAAGAGAACCATGAATTTAGCACCCTCATAAATACAGTACATATTTTCCACATTCAAGTATGAGGCCCACCTACCAATATTTGCCTTTTATTGCCAAAACACAGCAGGTTGGGACTGGACATCCCAGGACGGTATGGGTGGAACCAATAAGATGTAATAGGATTTATTCCCATGATTCAGGCTGACAACAGTTTACCTAGGGGAACGGAACATGCGCACGTGCCAAAAGGAAGTCAAAACGGAATTTCAACGTTCTCAAGTTTTCAACAGAATCGTTAAAAGGTCGTTGTTAATGTAACAGCGAAAAAATAACTGATCATCCATCTTTTTGTATGCATGATTGACTTGGATGGAGGAGGATATTCCAGGATAAGTTGTAGAATCCAAGGGAGAGATTTCCTAGCCGTTCGGGTTGATCTTCCGCTCTGAGAGTTTTGTTTGACTCAGTTGAGAAAAAAATTGGAAAATTTCCTTAGATGCAGGAGTAGGCCGTTATCATGAGACCATTGCTGATCCTTGTCACCATACCCTGGTGTTAGAATCATTCTTCATGGATGATTACTGTCTCCATTCCTTCATCTGCATATTTGATGAGTCATCTTGCATCAGTAGGGAGTGAAGTATGGAAGAAGGGAGACAGGACTACTCAGCGAGTGGCTTCATTGACTTCCCCCGCCCCCCCAGTTGGACGTACTGACGAAAATGAAAAGTAGTCCAGCGCGAGATCATTCGTGGATTACACTCGAATTGTTGAGGACTTTGTCTATGCAGTTGAAGCCTGACGTGTAACCGAGGAACACTGCTCCCATTCAACCAAGTCTGAAACTATCGCCGCGAGGAGCAATGTACTCATTGGCGAGTCGGAAATGGAGAACGTCACGACACAGGACGTCATATCCATGATACAATGCATATAATATTGGTAAATAGGGACGAAATTAAGTATTTTTTCAAGTAACTATATTTCTGCTCTTTCTAACGAGCAAGTAACGAGTCTTACGAGTGTCTAACGAGCAACTTTCTAAGTAAAAATCCAGACGGCAGGAGACCGAAAAGCGAAATGCCTTCATTCATTTCTGGCCGACACCATATTGACGTATTGAAAAGAATGCGTGAGGCATCAATATTCACGTTGCGAATTGACTCGTCACAGTTTTTTTTCCTTTTGGCATTGATATCTCATAAGAGACATCTCTGCTGCGGCTGCCAACTGAGGGTTATCAACAGGAACCTGCAATGCACCGTTTCGTCTCTTCTGCTTTGAAGGGCGAGAACTGGTGAATTCGATGGGATTTAAGGGGGGTCCTACCCTTCCTGAAAATTGAGCTAGGGCGAAGATGTTTCATACATGTCGCATAGCGTCTCCCCGCCCCTCTTTCCCTTCAGGGTTTACTCCAACGGAAAGCATTTCCTAGAAAAAAATTACCTTCATTTGGTCTCTTATCTGATCGAAGGGCACGAACTCCCCCCCCCCTTCTTTTTTTTTTACACCTCCCTCCACTTTCCGCGTTCTGCATTCATCGCTTCCAGATATTGGCGTGGTCATACCGTTTCAAAACATTATGTCGTCGTCCGAATTAAAAAATAAATATTTAGTTAATTTGATGCATGTCACTCTAATTCTCTTCCACCGTTCTCCTACTTGAGATGCTCCTTGATGCACACAAATTGAAAGATGACTTAAATAACATTTTAAAGAAAGCCTCATCACAGAGCAGATAACATACTCTGAGGTCGCAGTAGCAGGCTGTTCTCCCCATGTCAGACGTGTATGGGAAGAGACAGGCCCGCGATGGTCTTATGACCATCTCCTTATGACCTTGTCTCCATTTCCTAAGAGCCTAAAATGATCATCTCTCCCTCCTTCCTTGACATTGCGTTCCATGAGCATGGTGATGCAGGCTCCTGTTCCCTAATTTATTTAATTTTAAGGAACATATCACTCTATGTCGGGGTATATGTTTATTTTAATTTTTTTGAAGGGCTCCATCATTAGAGGAATCCTAACGCGCTCACGGCCACAATGCAACGGCCTCATGATCCCTTCCCTCAACCCTTCCTCTGAACAATTACTCTAACTCTGAGCTTCCCGCACTTCGTTTCTTCCCTGAATACGACCATCCTCTTCCTCCAGACATAATCTCCTCTTCGGGAAGGATACTTTCTGCACCTCCACCATTTCATTGATGAGGTCTAGCAGTTTCGCCCGGGGACAAAAAAGCGAACGAGGGAATCGTCAGTTCTAGGTCGAGGGGGAAGTCATGGGGGCGAGAATTCTATATTTTATGTGAAAGGAATAAAATAAATGCATCGCACCACTCGTCACCCAGTACGTCTTCACGAATGGCGTTTCCAAGTATACCAACCAACTTGATTCTGATCCCGAATGCTGGGAAGAGAGAACCTCCTCCATGGACGTGATGAGGCGAGGGCGTGCATTCTCCCCAAGGAATTCATATCCAGACAGTGGAGGGGAAGCAATGAGAAACCAGACAGTAAAGGACAAATTCTCTCCCAATTCCTTTTTCCCAATGGAAAGAACAACTTCATTCAGGATGACCTCTCTTCTCTGACCTGTCTGTGAAAATGTGAAAGGAAGTTTTTGGTATAACATGTATAAAAGAACATCCTCTAAGAAAGAGATGAATACTGCCTCAAAGATGGCTCATAGGATGGCGAGGGACACCAAGTGAAACTTCCTCACGAGCGTCAGAACATTTTTGTTTGGATGCAAATAGGGTCTATCGATAGTCAGATATCCACCTATCTACAGGAAATAGATTTTGGCGTCTCTTTCAGTACAACGGCCAACATGAACCTATGAACCAAAAACAAAGCATGCAATTATTCAGTTCCTGATGCGAGGGTTTCTGCTTCAAATTCCACGCCGATATATGTTTGCAGTTAGGCTTTCTCATATTTGCCCATCGATGAGACCGGACTGGGTTGATACCGAACGAGGAGGGAACATGATTCTAATTGCTGTGATTTCTCCCAAGCATGGATTTCAGTACATTTGAAGATGATGAATGGTGGTCTCACTATAGAAACCTTTGGAAACTTTCTTGATGTGATGAGGACCATGATTGAATCAGAAAAAAACGGAGTTGTTCTCATCGTGGAAAGCTGTATGGCTCACCGATAAATGATTCTTCGATACCCGTCCCACTGAATTAATTTCTCCCTATTCAAGTCAGAGGTCAAGAGATAGCTTAGATTCTCCATCAGCTTCCATTGCCATGTGTTGCAGGCCAAGGTGTGTCTTTGACACGGTATCGCAGGAACATTCTTGAACAAACTGTACATGACGCACTAGAGAGTTTACACTCCCAATTATATGCCGCGGAGCATACCCAGCCGTTTACGCGGACAGGTCATTCAATATAGAAGTCATTTTCGAACGAGTAGTTGTCATTTCCACACCATGGAAGGAAAATGCCTTCACTGTCTGGTTTCTTCGTGTTTCTCCCCTTCCCCTTCCCTCTTCCCCCCTTCCCCCCTTCCCCCCCCCCCTGTCTAGACATGGATTCCTCGAGGGGGAATGTTCACCCTCTGCTCTTCACATCCATGAAGGCTCTCGCCACAACCATCCTGGGTGACCGGCTAGGGGGAACAAGAGGGGGTCGGGTCCTCATTTACGACGCTTATTCCACGATCGCTTGGGGCACGTTCGCCACCTGACTTTAGTGAATATAGTCAGACCGTTATAATGGGACTCTATGGCGCAAAAGTTTTGCTCGATTTGCATGAAAACGCGCCCAATTTAGGAAGAGCCACTTGGTGTATTGGCTCGTGATGAAAATCTCTTTGGGTTTATTTCATGGTTTTGCAATCGATTTTGCCGTTTTTGAGATATAAATATTAAGTACTGACTAGTACTTGCTAATGAACTTGGTACCTAACTCAATGGATGGAGCTTCAAGTCCGTAACTCATTGATATATTGTTTCTAGGGGTGAGAGGGAGTACTTTTGCAAGAAAGCGCTTTTCAATTTTCAGGTCGGAAATCAAGGGTAGAGCTTACTCTTAACCAGGGACTACAGGGGGGGAGGGAAGGAAATGAATGGAGTAGGTTGGGTATCGAGGAATGTGCACTTGAGCATTGTCCAACACGAAAATGAATTCATTGTCTGGTCCGATGATGGCACTACGTTAAGGTGTCCAGGTTTCTGCGACGCGAAAGTGGAACGCCTAATAAATACTTCCCCTTGCCTCTTAAAAAAGAATACGAATGTATTTGTTGGACTGACAATTGCATTTATTGTCAAAACATGAATTAGAACTGTTATTTAATTGTGCATCCACAGTAATGCAACTAGCCCTAAGTGGAGAGGGGGGGGGGGCCTACTTGCTACCGCGACGAACGAGATAGCATGAACCTACGAGGGTATTTCTTGTAGAGTATTTAAGCTCTTTCCGAGATCGAAGGACGAACTTTGAGTTTCACGACCAAGTTGTTCATCCCCTTTCTAGACTTTAAACGTTAGCAAAATGCTTTTCTAAAACTTGAACTTATTAGAACTTGGATGACTAGTAATACAGCGCTTCTCTCTGATTCCCTTTGGAAGTGTTTAGCCGGCAGGCCTGGAATTAGGTTTCGAAGAAAAATCATGGACAAATTCCAGCTCCGTCTGCTAACAGAGAAGAATGAGGAGCGTGGTCTCATTATACATCTTGATTGTTGGGTCAACTAAAATCCAGACTCATTTTTTTAATTATAAACCTGTTTCACAGACCTTTACTCAAATTACTTCTCCTACACACGTAGACTGGCATATATGCGTGTAACGGATGCGGCAGAATAAATGGCTGGGTCAGTATTCCGTTAATATAGCGTCCATTTTTCGCCGCGTAGACTTGCTTTTTCCCCCAAAGATTCTCCATTCAAATACCTATAAAACCACGGGCTAATGCTAACGCTAATGCAAATAATCACAGTTTTTGACACACGAGTTAAGCAAGCGTTCCAAGCAGAACAATTTCCTATCACGACTTCCGGCCGAATTCGCTTCACAGCCCGTTTCAGTTCGGCGATCAATGTCCCTTTCGACGTCACATCGTCCCACTTTATGACATAGACCAGTTGGATCCAGATCGAGTAGTTCAAGGGGTTCGGGACTGTTCGGTAGCCAATGGTCCTTGTCGAAAAAAGAGGGGAAATTGTCGCGACGTCATTGTTGGGACAGTTGATGAGTGTGCTGCCTCGCACCATCTTGTTGGAAGGTCCAGTTGTCGCCGAAGACCTCCTTGCCGTATTTGAGGGCCACCGAAAACACTTCTCGCATGTATCGAGCGTGATCAACTGACCCTTTCTCGAAGATGACCAGCGATGTCACACCCTTCGATCAGGCCCCGAGCCAGACCTGAGGAAATTTCCCTTTCTCCTCGATGCCACCCTTCCCATCGGCTTCAACACGGTCCATTGCCCATACTCGATCGTTTTGAGAGTTGTAGGTATCGTCAATGCTGTTGATGAGACCTTGTTGACCTTGAACTTGTTCTTGTTCTTGATCGACAGCCTTGCTGCCGTCGGTTTGTGGAGCCCCTTCAACTGTCAGAAACGAAAATACACCAGGCTGACTTATTTGGAAGCACTCTCAATGCGAAATGTCATTTTACTGACTGTAGCCATGACGAAACTACTAATTCGTCCGTTGAGGCGTTTTCGTCGTAGATGCGGTCGGATCAGTGGAGGTTTTCCCGTCAGTAGAGTAGTGGCTTCGTCACTCTCGTCGTGACGGAAAGTTCCATCTGAAGAGGCGCTCTTCGGTTTAGTCGTCTTCCTTCTAGGATTTCTCATTGTTGTACATCTAGGTTTTCTTGTACTTCTTAGCCATTTCGTTGTTGTTCTTCAAGGACTTTTGCTTATAGTACTTCCACGCCTTCTTGTTGTTGGTATTGATCTTCTCATTGTCGCCCTGCAAGGCAAAATTGTTGTCATATATGACAACGTTATCGACGGTCTATTCGTACTCAAACATTTGAACCTTCTCCTAAGAAATGCTCTCGGCGGACTGGGTGTTATCTAATAAGGATAAGTATCTAATAATACCTTTCTCCTGTAAAAAAAAAAAAATAATAATAATAATAATAAAATATGAAATAAAATAAATAAACAAAGAAATATCACTTGACGGTCGACATCCTAATTTCGTATTCAACGCGCTTAGATTCGACACCAGTAGAAAATATACTTGGCATAACTAGGCCTAAAAATTCACCTAACTCCAACTGAAACCTGAATCAGAAGACTTCCTTCACAAAAGAAGAAGTATTTATTTGGAGGCTTCATGTATACAGCCATAGTCAGTCAAATTTATCTATCTATGAGGGCTTCTCTTCGCTCCAGCGCCTTTCTTGTATATTCTTCTAGCTTCCTCCATGTCAGTGCCAATTCATACACGTCTCGTAACGTGTCGACAGGGAGATACTCTGCTTGGATTTTCCTCTCC
>CAJPEV010006454.1:0-10140 GCA_905338385.1 Darwinula stevensoni
GAGCCCGAGCGCATACTCTAGACCGGCGCTTAACTGTCGACATTCGCCCCCGACCGGGACACCTCAGGAGCTCGTCCCCGCCCCACCCCTCCCCCACCCGATCCCGTATGGGTCACCCCGCCTGTGTATCGGGCCGTTCCCGCTCCCGTCGCGTTGGCACCGCGCTCGCCAGCCACCGCCGCTTCCGCCTTCGTCGCAAGCGCGTCTCCCGAAAGCGATGCGGTGCTACAGCTCCTCCTCCAGCAACCGTAGAGCATCGTCTCCGCCCAGCGGGCGTTCCGCGTCTCCTTCCCCCTCCCCTCCTTTCTCAATTAATGACTATCAACTTTGTCACCTAAATTGCAACTCTTTCTGAGGCAAGCGCCCCGAAATTTTACACTACGTCGAGCAAGTCAAATCTAGTGTTATATACTTCAGTGAACTTAAAAAGCAAGAAAGCACCTATAATCATTATTACCGTTACAAACCTTACTTTCGGGATAGGCCGCTCCAAAAGGGGTCAGCAGTGTACATCCTTAGTAACGTAGACTCAAAATTGACAGCTCTTAGAATTCTGATTCAGAGATAATTTATGTAAAAATTGGTTTTCCAACAATTCTCACTTTTCCGCGCCTACTTTCCTCCTACAAAGCAAAGCAGAAACGCAGAACGAGGTACACATTTTGTACTCCCACTCCCCATCGGCCAGGTTGCATGCTGCCGATGCTCGAAGGACGGACAAAAGGAAGGAAAAAAAATGAACGAGGGCGGGCGCTGGCCTCTCCCAGACAAAAATATCGATCGGATGATATTTCCGCCCGATCGTACGAACCGGCGGAGGAAAAAGCGGTAAAAAAAAAAGGAAATCGCTGCACCTCCTTTCGTGCTTTTGCGAGAGATGTGTCGCTGAACGCTCTCGACAGCAGCAATAGGTAAGAAGCTAACTACCGACGGACGCAGCCGGGACTAAAAGCAGTCTCCATCGTTTTAAGGTCCACGGATGATAGGAACCACGTGACTTCCTAATTAGCCTATTTGAATTAGTATGCGATGTCGTCTCATTCTCTCGTTCGCAATCCGCGGAACACGATCTGCTTCGGCCGATGGGTACGAGACCGAAAGGCCTTTGGCACGGCCCCACTTTTATGTCGTCGATAAAATGATCTCCCGTTTCATTTTCGGTCAATTTGGTACTTGGGCTCTTCCCTCGTGCAGGAGAACGCAAGTGCATGGCCCCTAGAAATTCTCATCCGTTTCCATCCATTCGCGACAGCAGAAGAGGAGGACGACGATCCCGTTCGATGCGAGGAACGTCGGCCGACAGGACGGAGGCTTCCCATGCCTCTGCCGCCGAATCGAGGAGAAGGGGGGAGAAGGGGGGAGAAGGGGGAAGGGAAGGCAGATCGGAGGTCAGACTGGAGTGCACGACGGAAGGCAGAACAAAAGATGGATCGGAGGGTCGGAATGGAGGTCAGACTGCAGGGCACGGCGAAGGAGAATATGGAGGTCGGAACGAGGGCATGCATAGCACTGAGCTAAGAAATAGAACTGGAGATGGCGCGGCCATAGGAGTAGCATAGGAAAACGGGTGCATTTTGAAGTCATATTGGTTGGGTTTAGGCTAAAGCGGGCCTGCGGTGAGCATTGGCCGAGTGATGGAGCAGGTACCGCGGGAACACTGGAGCAGCACTTCCGAATACTCCAGCATGCCCTGCCAATACCCGCCAACACCTCTACCATGCACCTCGTGGTCGCCCACAGTTTCCTTTAGCCTATGTTTACCTTTGAACGTTCACTCGAAGTTCGTTTGACTTTATGCCTTAGACTTGCTGTAAAATATGTCGACTGTGATTATGCAAGGGCGGCGTAACGTTATCGCCTTAGTAGGCCCAGCAATCTCAGCAAAGGCAGGCCTGGAACTTGGAGGCCCACTCGAGAAATAGGAGACTCGCCCACATGAAAGAAGAGTTCCGACATGACGTTATCAGCCCTATGATACTCCCCCAGAATTATTAGGCCTCCAGTACCATGACTGCCTGCCATCATGATCACGACAGCAAGAAAACTGGGATGGGAAATTATGAAAATCCCATTGTAGTGAATGGAGAAGAGCCACCACGGACCCAACTAAGATGGCTTCCAATCGCCCCAAAACCATTGTATTGTGCGCCATCTCCAGTTCTATTTCTTAGCTCGGTGCTTGTAACTCTCGAGGTTGCGAAGGCCTCTCCAGAGACATCTATATTCACTCTATGGGTATTCCTCACGGGGATGTCCGACTCCTGAATATCAGATAGTTGATGATAGGATAAAAACTTAAAATTATGAATTTTTGCATTTTCCCACGCTTCTCCACAAGACTCTCCCAGAAAATGTAGGATCGTCCCATCGATCCAACCGATCGGCAACATTTAGGCTCTCAATCCGAGCCATGTGAGCAGGGCATCAATTCAGCTAAGAACTGAATGCAATTTAATTGATGAAAAGAATCTCTCCAAAACGTTAATTGCATATAGGATGAATCTTAAAAAGTAAAGTTTTATTGAAGAGTTTCCCTGGAAATATCTAATTCACGTAGTTTCAGGAAGTACGTGAATTAATTTGAACTAGTTTTCGTTGCTTTGCATTTTGAATATTTAAGTAGCTAGTAGAACGTTTCCAAGGACATTAATGGAACGCTGGCCATAACTTGAATGGAACATTAATGGAACGCTGGCAAAACGTTGATTGAACACGTTCAGGTCCTACTTGGGTGATGGTCTCTGAAGATCACGGTGTTTCCTTCCACGATACCAGAGTATTTCCTTTCCTCCGGTTTGCACCAGGTTTTACCTGCCACTAGTGGTTACCAAGAGTCACTGTTTCACCATCTAACAATTACTTTCCATGGAATCCTATAGGATTACATGGGAAGTAATTGTTCTCGTTGCCGAGTAATGGCAACTACGAAACACATTCTGTTTCCTGGAAAGTAGGGCTGCACCGATGTATCGGAAACCACCGGTATCGGACGCCGGTGTTACACTATTGGGGCAATCGGCAGGTTTGCAAGCTGCTGATGCCGATGCCAAAAGGAGCGGCAAAACTTGAGGGTAAAACAAGCGGAAAAGATTAGGAAGAACGGGTGAACGCGAAAAATATCAACCAGATCATATTTCAGTCCTATTTCAAGAGCTGATTGAGGAAAATTGCTGCAATGTAGGGAAATCTTTGCAATTCCTTGTGTGTTATGGTTTTGCGAAAGATAAGCCGTTAAATGCTCGTAACGCAGCAATAGGTAAGAAGCTGATGGACACCAGACAGACATTATTAAACATGGTCTCTGCCGTTTTTAGGGAGCCCCTGACGAGCATCACGTGGCTTCCAAAAAGGCCTGTTTGAATTAGTTTCCAATTCCATGTCACTTCTCAAAATTTCAGACTGCTATCGGCACCGGCCGACGATCACGAGATGAAAATCGGGGAAATCCAATAGGAGTGAATGGTGACCAGGGTGCATGAGCCCAACAAGTATGGCTTTCAATTGCAGCACGCATGCCCATACTGTTCCTATGGGTGCACCATCTCCAGTTATTTCTTAGCTCAGTGGCTCTACCATAACCATAGTAACAGGTACACGCAGCGTGGCATGAGGCCATTAACGTTCGGAAACGTGTGCGGCAGGTTGCAATGTAAATAGCGTGAGGCCGCGGATAAAAGCCCAAATCGTCGTCTCGTAGGACAATGTGGTATGCCACATTGTCCTACGAGACGACGATTTAAGGCAACGCCTTCATCCTTGATTCCTTCGTCTTCGCTCGGCGTCGGTTCTCCGTCCACAGCAATGACGATTAACGAAGCGCAGGGGCAGATCGAGAAATTAGGGGTGCTTTCGCCGCGTCCTGTCTTCTCACACGGCCAGCCAAGGGGCAAGACCCAGGAAGACCCAGGAATCAGAGACAATCGCTTCCCCTTCGATGACTTCTGTCTCGAAGCATTCCTAAGAGCCACAACGTTGACATTTTTTCGGTCGGATACGGGCGAAAACGTAGACACTTCGAGTTCTGAACCTTAGAGGCAATATCGGGCCGAGGGTCGGCCCGGTCGGCCTGGCACGATCCGAAGGTCCCGCCTGTAACGCTCGGTCGGCTATCGAATTTCGAAGCCCCAATTTTTTTAATACTCGGGTACTTCGATGCTGGAATGATGAAGCGGGACGAGAACGAACGCGGGAACCAAAAAGTTTTCATCCGTTTATCATGGCGTCATCGGAGCAGTGGTGTGGATCGGGAAGAGAGAGGCCGGTGCAACAGGGACATGACATGCGGCGGCTAAAAGGTAAGAGAAGGGGGGGGGTTCGGTTTGAGGTTTTTTTTCTACCGTACCGTCACCTGTGAGAGCTGCCAAAGATATCAGTGAGAGATAAGGATAATTCGATAAGATCTGTCGTTGTCGGCAGTGGCGTGGGGACCGATGGACGCGTGAGCCCNTTACATTGCGCATTCATGGTTTATATTCACCCGCTTGGAACACATAGAATGTACAATTTTTAAAACTCTTCATCTTGCAGGACCATAGCCATTCCGCGGAATACCTTTTCTTTTCACTGGATAGAATTTAAGATTTGAGCACGGAACGCGCCGACCCGGGCGTTGTTGCACGCATTGTGCAGGCCAGGGGTGTCGAACTCGATGAAGCTGGTCCCATTCGTGCTCGCAATTAGAATAAATGAATAAATTCATACCGAAGCATGAAAATGATATTCGTGGCCTACCTGCTCCTGAACATGTTAACGGTATCTCAGCTCGGTCGATACGGCATCACCTTTTAAATCGCATACAGCCATGAAAGGGAATTTGGTCGGGAATCGAATCGTAATCGATGAAAATAACTATGAGCAATTGCCAATTCAGGGCTCCAATGGATGGATACAATGTAAAAAAGGTATTTACACACTGCACCTAATGAGAAGCTTAAACGAGTTTTCATAATTTCACCATAACCTTCGATAAACAAGTCAACTTTAGAATGACATCCTTATATTCTGACGTCTCTACAGGCGTTGGCATATCTAGATCACTATCGAGCGACACCGACTCTCACGACGTTCAAAGTAGAGGAGAGAAAAGCGTTCCAGGCCCCAAAAATCAGCCTTTGCGCTCTCTCTTTGAACATGACGCTAATCCGCAACAAATCCCTGGACGATCTCTTTCGGAAGAGTGGAGACCACTTCAAGGCGTCTCTCGCCGGGTGCATGGTCGATGTCACCGGGACGTGCCCCTTTTCGAGAGGCAAGCAATACCGGATGTTGGAAGAAGACGGTCGATCCGTTTGGAATCTGCAGAACACCATACCAACTGACAGTGAGTCTTTTAAATTTAAATGTGGGGTTAACATTTCATTTGCTTTGCCAGTCCGTTTGCTAGGCATGCTTTTTTTCCAGCTGCAGGTTAGTCAGGGACTGGTCTTAATTACGGAAGGTGATTCCTTATATCTTACTTGTGACAATGGAAATACTTGGTTTTCCAAAAGGTTCTGGAGCGAAACTTTACTCAAAGGCAAATTAGGATCATTTATGGAAATATTTCCTCAAGACCTATCCAACTGCACCGCGGGCTCTTACTTTTTGAACAATATTTTGAAAATGTGGGCATAAATGCTTCGAATTTCCTCCTTTTTCACGCGAATTTTCTGCACTGCTCCCGACCCATCCATAAATTACGGCCATGTCTCTTAACATGATGCCTGTCAAAGTACACCTAGTTTTTATAAGCACGTTTTTATTCATTCCTGCTCTCGTCATCCTTCCACGGTTCTTCTTGTTGACCAGCATTAAGGAAAAATACTATCCATAATTTAGTCAAAATTGCAGTTCATACCTGTTGCACATGCAGACGCTTGGAATCAATATGGCGAACTGGAAATATAGAGGGTGAGTCAAAAGTCCAGTCTCGTAGGAGCTGACCACATTTAATCAAATGCGTAACTAATGTGCAGCAACTATGCCCGACACTCTCCAGCGCGTGGGAGAGCGCTCCTTCCATCGCGTGGACACATGTTATCACCTCCAGAGCATGCAATATGAAAACCCCTTGCAAGTGCACGTGTTCTCTATGATATAGGACTTTTGACGATCCCTACATGGGTCTGTCCACGCCGAGTGGTCCTAGAATTTTAGCCGGAAATTTTCAAAGTATGCAAATATCACTTTCGCTATCGAAGTTCATTCCCCAAAAGACATGAATGAAAGAGAATATTACATTGGAAAATGAAAGACTTAGTCATGATTATGATATATTATTCATACCAATCTCGTGATACTGAGAAATGTGATGAAAATGCAAATTTGGAGAGACTGAATGGAACAGATGCAAGCATGAGCTTTCCAGGCATGCTGATATTGATAATTTCAAATCAGCTCATGTGTGAAGAGTAGATGTCAATTGTTCACATTTGAATGATATCTTTAAAATAAAATAAGTATATATGTACAGACTTCTCGTTTCAAAATACACTTTCAGAACATGTCACATCCGACACAGTCCCAAAATAGACTTACATTCTGTTTCAAGTGTTGACATCTTGGGGTGACTTACACTAATTTCAAGCTGTCATTCAATCAATAGAATGAACATGAAACTAAATTACTAGGATCCGCTCCATGACATATGTGAACAAAAATGCAATTGACTTTAACTTGAGGTTCTCAAAATGTCACGTCTGACACTTTTCTTTGTACAGATGTACACCTCTAACGTAAGAGAGGGTGGAAGACTTCGGATTATGGAATTTTCAGTCACCACTCAAAGCAAATTGTTACAGCCTTTATATGCTGATTCGTCATCCATAACATAGTTAAATACATTTTGTATGCTAAAAATATTACTCCAGATGTCACATCCGACACCGTGGACAGACCCACATAGCGCGCTGGAGACTTCCAGACTATCCTGAACACCGTCCACATATGAAGTCGCGTTCGTTTCCAGCTTGCAAACGAGGTTCTGGTGAGAGACTGTTCATTCCAGCTCAAGTGGTCAAGGGGGGGTCACGGTTCTGACTACGATTCTCTCTGACTCTGAAAAAATGTGTGCATGTTGATATCGAAAACTTATGAGTATATTTAACATTTTCACTCTCTGGCTTCAACGGTTTTCCAGATATGAAGCCCTTAACTTGACTTCCAAGAGGAAACGTGACCTTTGGGGTAAAAGTTTGGTCCCAGTAAAGCTAGAAAAGCGTATTTTGACTCTAATTAATGCTGAGACAATGCAGGATCGCATTATCTAATGCATTTTCTACTACGTTCATTACCAACTGAGTTACACGAATTCCAAATTCGTCAATATGGCCGAATTCTGCACACAAATTTTGTGCACTAGGATGCATGGTAACACAACGAGCTTTTGCAATATTGTAGACTAAAGCAGTGCCTATTCACGAACTAAATTTCAACTTCCTACGTTGTTTCAGACAACTTCAAATTAGAGGAGTCCAACTTCGGCGATTTGTACATCTTGTTTCTAACGTGATACAAACTTGAAACTAATGTGCAATAAAAACTCTCTCTACGTTCTTTCCAATGATGAATTACTCATACTGTTGAATTCACTATTCTCGTCTGTGTAATTTTTTGAATGATTGATCATGTCAGTTTTCCTCCTGAAATGCTTTATTTAAAAGTTTTAATTTCATGTTTTAGAGCTGCTGCACGAGGTTAACTTTTTTTGTCAAGCTGAGGTTTACCCTTCTTCGTAGAAGGTTTGCTCAGAATTCCGCGACACTACTCCGGGCGTCACAGGCTGACGTAACCATTGCACCCACAAAAAAGGATTCGTTTATTGCCCACTTTTATATTTCTGCCTTAAGTCATCCTTAACCAGAGGACATGGAGATTCCGGCGGCCCTGAAAAGGCTGGGGGCATGGATTTCGCATCCTTCTCGTCGATGAATATGACACTGCATCAGTCCTTGTCTTTCATCAGGTGGCGAGTGGAGTCTGAACATGATGGAAGGGGCAAGTCGCACCTCGCTCACTCAATGCTTCACTTTCCACCCAAATCGCGTCTGGCGCAAATCGTCTGGGAATCGTCCACGACCTCTCGGGCTACTGGATCGTCATCAGGCGATCTTCGAAACGAGAGAGGAACTGAAATCCCCGCCCCCAAGGCTGACGATCGAGGAGGGGGACATTCTCAGAAACTCCCAATGGGATTTGCTTCTGCATAGGGACATGGGTTGGGCATCCATGCGGGCTGGAACCGCAATCCGGATCCGGATACGTCCAGAAATCTCATATGGGATCCGACTCTACGCCAAGGAAATGTATCAAGTCGATATTAACGCCAACCCATGTAACTCTGATATGGACTACAGCCGAGACAAGGCAAGTGGCCAAATACTCATTTGAAAATTTTGCTATTTATAGCATCCTATCTCAAGCTAAATCAGACTAGGAAACTTAGAAGACTAAAAAAATACGAGATCCGGAATACTATGGTGATTTATATTCAGATATTCAGCATTTTACATGAATTTCAAGAGACATTGCTTATGCATGCCTTAGAAGTTATTTTGGAGACTTTTTTGGAAGGATATGGACCGGTATACCTTCCGAAAAATCATAAATGGTTATTTGAGCAGTGATATAGATTCCTAATAACATGAGAGAAGATAGAGCGAGCACAGGAGAGAGGGAGAGAGAGACGGAGAGAGAGAGAGAGGCAAGGCAGGGACGGAGGGAGAGAGAGAGAGATTTCGCGAATGTCGAAAATTGAGTTTTCACCATCATATGTCGTGTCTAATTTATTGATACAACACCATTGCACCTACGACCAAGTACCAATTTTTCCTGACTTCGAACTGTTCCATCTCCTGAAATATTCGGGTGATTTCGACCAGGAAAACACTGCAGTAACCATGCAACCTAGAACTTCCTTGCGTATTTCGAATTTAAATATGCAAATACCGGATGTGGTCTTTCGGGATCCCATCAATACAAAACGGGGAATTTTTATTGATCCGGCATCAGATTCGGAGTCAAACTCTGATTTCCTCACCCTTTCATGTATTTATTTTTCATCTATTCATCTTAGCTTGACATATCAATACATTATTTTCCGTATCGTTATTGCAATTGAAAACTATGTATGAAATTGAAATAGTTCCTTGTTTCCATTCCTCCATGAAAAGAGCGTTCAGCTGGAGTTACGACTATCTGGAATCAATAAATCGGAATATTGCAGAATTTCGCATTTTAAAGAAATTTCACAGCAGCATCATTCTCCATTTGCACGACGGGAAAACCCTTGGGCTTCTCAATCGCCCCAAACCTTCATTTGACTACATCACGTGAGCCTTTAATCCTAAATAACCCTTCAGGCCAGCGCGCCTAATGCTCGAAAAGTGAAATATGTCAATCTCGGTTTCGCTTGCTCTGTCAAGACTGCGAAGCATTTCGCTTCTCGAGTGTTACGACGACTGCGGCGTGAGGCGGATCTCCGCGTCGAGGATCCCCTGCCGCCTCCCATGGATGCGCCTCACCCACCCAATCTGCAACGACACAAACGACCTCACCAGACTCGCGGAGCTCTACAAGGGGAAGGCTCGGGAAACCATCCGCAAGGATCTCCACGACTGTCACCGAAGCTGCCTGCCTCCATGCAACGAGATCTCGTACACGCCCCAGATCGAAACCTTCCCCGAAAAGATGAGCACGCTTGCATCCAAAAATCTCCATTCATTTCCCACTGGGAACCGCCTTGGTCCTCCCCGAGATCCCGGCCTACGACCTCGCCCAGACGGTGGGCGAGTTGGGTGGATGCGTGGGGATGTTCACTGGGATCTCCCTCGTCTCCATCCACGCATTCCTGGAAAGCAAACTCAAGTCCTTCCTTGCACGAAGGCGCAATGCCAGAGTGGGATAAACTTGGCCTAGGCAGTGACACATGCTTGATATTGAACGAACATTATAAGTCGTCACGGGTGGAGATAATTTTTGTGTCTTTTTTAGCTCGTTTTAAACGGCATGTAATTTCATTCTTAAATTCATCGATGCGCATTAATCTCAATAATTTATTTAATTAAATGAGGTTGATCTGATGCATTTTAGGGCCACCATATGTGGATATGTATCAGTATTTTCCCATTCATTGTTAGCCTTTATAATTATTCTGGAGTAGAA